>JAQQTP010000020.1:4865000-4868917 GCA_029884605.1 Ormosia emarginata | reverse complement strand
AAGTAGATATCCTTTTTCGCGAGGAGACATAAGGTTTTAAACTGACCAAATCTCCGAATTTTGGTCTGATTTTTTGCAGGGATACTCACAATAATCAGTCCTAGTGTCGGAAAAATTGGCATAATTTTTTGCCATACCAATTTTTTTTTTTGAATTTTCAAAGTGCCAAATCTGAAACAATTCCCAAAAAATGGAAAATGGGTCTAGAGATCGAATTTTGAGCTGAAATTTTGTAGGCATGTTCACAAAAATATGCAGAAGGTGCCCACCAAATTTCGTTGCATTCCATGCAGTGGTTGATTTTATATGATTTTTCAACCGAAATCGCCAGCGCGCGCAAAATTATGGGTCTCTTAGAGTCATGTGCTACCAACCGAATTTTGAGCTGATTTTTTGTAGGCAACTCCCCTTTAACATTTCTAGGGTGTCCACCAAATTTCGTAGCATTTCACAAAAATTTGATTTTTTGTGATTTTTTCAGTAATATAGGGAATAACCGAGAAATCCGACAACGTGGGTCATGAGTAGTTTTCTCCCCAAAACTTCCTAAGAGGCTTAGGGGGGGCAAGGAATCATGTTTTGAGGGAACATTGAAGCTTGTAACTCAACCTTGCAAGTTGGTGACTCGAGTCACGCAAGCACCAAGTGGTGCAAAGGGGGTTAAATCTTGGTGACTAGTGCTAGTTCTGGGTAAGGGGGTTCACCTCTGGTGACTTTCATGGTGGGTGACTCGAGTCACGCATCAAGAACTCGAGTCACGCACCAGGAATTCGAGTCACCCACTAGGATCTTGCCTCAAGAACTCGAGTCACCCGCATCCAGAACTCGAGTCACGCACCCAGAACTCGAGTCACCCACCGGGATCACGCATCAGGAACTCGAGTCACGCATCAGGAACTCGAGTTACTCATCAAGAACTCGAGTCACGCATCCAGAATTCGAGTCACCCACTAGGATCTTTCCTCAAGAACTCGAGTTACTCATCAAGAACTCGAGTCACCCACTCGAACTCGAGTCACCCACAGAACTCGAGGAGAACTCGAGTCACCCACGAGAAACTCGAGTCACGCATCGAACTCGAGTCACCCATCATCCTCGAGAACTCGAGTCACGCACTCGAGTCACCCACATCGAGAACTCGAGTCACTCATCGAGAACTCGAGTCACCACGCATCACGCATCGGGAACTCGAGTCACGCATCGAACTCACCCACTCAGGATCACCACTCAGAGTCACGCATCTCACGCAGTCGGTCACCCACTCCGAGTCACCCACTAGGATCACGCATCAGAACTCGAGTTACTCTCGAGTTACTCATCAAGAAGTCGAGTCACCAACATCAGGAACTCGAGTTACCCATCAAGAACTCGAGTCACCCACCTCGAGTCACCACGCATCGGAAGTCACCCATCATCACGCATCGAACTCGAGTCACTCATCAAGAACTCGAGTCACCCACTAGGACCTTTCCTCAAGAACTCGAGTTACTCATCAGAACTCGAGTCACCCATCAAGAACTCGAGTCACGCATCCAGAGTCACCCACTCGATCACTCGAGTCACTCGAGTTACTCATCAAGAACTCGAGTCACCAGGATCATCCTCAGAACTCGAGTCACCATCGAGAACTCGAGTCACCCACCAGGATCACGCATCAGGAACTCGAGTCACGCATCGAGAACTCGAGTCACCCACTCGGAACTCGAGTTCACCATCAAGGAACTCGAGTCGGGATCACGAGACTCGAGTCACGCATCGAACTCGAGTCACCATCGGGACTCGAGTCACCACTCACAAGAACTCGAGTCACATCAGAACTCGAGTCACGCACCCAGAACTCGAGTCACCCACATCAGGAACTCGAGTCACCCAAGAACTCGAGTCTCATCACCCTCGAGTCACCCACATCGGAACTCGAGTCACCCATCGAGACTCGAGTCACTCACGAGAACTCGAGTCACCCGCATGAAGAACTCGAGTCACCCATCGGGAACTCGAGTCACTCAAGATCGATCACTCGAGTCACCCACACTCGAGTCGAGTCACCATCAGAACTCGAGAACTCGAGTCACGGAACTCACCCCATCAGAGTCACGAGAACTCGAGTCACGCACGAACTCGAGTCACGCATCGAGAAGTCACCCATAGGACCCATCAGAACTCGAGTCACTCATCAGAACTCGAGTCACCCATCGGAACTCGAGTCACACCACATCAGAACTCGAGTCACACCCATCGAACTCGACCCATCAAGAGTCACCCACGAGGATCACGATCGGGACCATCAAGAGTCACCCATCGGATCTTTCCATCAAACTCGAGTCACGCACTCAGAACTCGAGCCACCCATCACGGAACTCGAGTCACGCATCAAGAATTCGAGTCACCCACTAGGACCTTTCCTCAAGAACTCGAGTTACTCATCAAGAACTCGAGTCACCCACATCCGGAACTCGAGTCACGCATCAAGAATTCGAGTCACCCACTAGGATTTTGCCTCGAGAGCTCGAGTTACTCATCAAGAACTCGAGTCACCAACATCAGGAACTCGAGTTACCCATCAAGAACTCGAGTCACCCACCGGGATCACGCATCAGGAACTCGAGTCACGCATCAAGAATTCGAGTCACCCACTAGGACCTTTCCTCAAGAACTCGAGTTACTCATCAAGAACTCGAGTCACCCACATCCGGAACTCGAGTCCCGCACCCAGAACTCGAGTCACCCATCAGGATCACGCATCAGGAGTCACGCATCAAGAATTCGAGTCACCCACTTCCGGAACTCGAGTCACGAGTCCCAACTCGAGTCCCACCTCGAGTCACCCACCGGAACTCGAGTCACTCGATCACGCATCGAACTCGAGTCACCCACTAGATCTCCTCGAGAACTCGAGTTACACCATCAAGAACTCGAGTCACCCACATCCGGGACTCGAGTCACGCATCCGGAACTCGAGTCACCCACCGGGATCACGCATCAGGAACTCGAGTCACGCATCAGGAACTCGAGTCACCCTCGAGTCACCCACCGAACTCGAGTCTCGAGACTCGAGTCACGCATCGAACTCGAGTCACCACATCGAGAACTCGAGTCACCCATCTCGAGTCACCGATCACGAGTCGAGTCACTCGAGTCACGCATCCAGAATTCAGAGTCACCCACTAGGATCTTTCCTCAAGAGCTCGAGTTACTCATCAAGAACTCGAGTCACCCACATCCGGAACTCGAGTCCCGCACCCAGAACTCGAGTCACCCATCAAGAACTCGAGTCACGCATCGGGATCACGCATCAGGTACTCGAGTCACGCATCGAATTCGAGTCACCCATCAAGAACTCGAGTCACGAGTCACCCATCGAGGACTCGAGTCACGCCATCACGCATCGAGTCACTCGAGTCACGCATCGAACTCGAGCACGATCAGAACTCGAGTCACCCACTAGGATCTTTCCTCGAGACTCGAGTTACTCATCAAGAACTCGAGTCACCCACATCCAGAACTCGAGTCACGCACCCAGAACTCGAGTCACCCACCGGGATCACGCATCAGGAACTCGAGTCACGCATCAGGAACTCGAGTTACCCATCAGGAACTCGAGTCACGCATCCAGAATTCGAGTCACCCACTAGGATCTTTCCTCAAGAACTCGAGTCACTCACCCAGAACTCGAGTCACCCACGACCCGGGACTCGAGAACTCGAGTCACCCCGGTCACGCCTCAGGAACTCGAGTCACCCACCGAGTTAAATTGTTCAGGAACTCGAGTCACCCACTCGAGTCACTCGAGAGTCCCGAGTCCTCGGAATCGAGTCCCCACTCAGATCACCTCGAGAACTCAAGTCACACCCAGGAACTTGAGTCACCCATCAGGAACTCGAGTCACGCACCCAGAACTCGAGTCACCCACCGGGATC
>JAQQTP010000020.1:4847500-4855000 GCA_029884605.1 Ormosia emarginata | reverse complement strand
TGAAATTTTGTAGATGCACAAAAATATGCAGAAGATGCCCACAAATTTCGGCATTCCATGCAGGGCCACGGCAACCGACGCCATGGTGGACGATGGATGGGTCCGGTTGTGCATGCGACATGCAGCGAAATCATTAAACCACCCGCTGCCATTTTTACCCCCCAACATTTTAGGGAGGGAGGGGGGAAGCATGATGGGGAAGCCAATGCGCAATAGAATTTTCCATTTCGTGGGGGGAAGATTTTTTGTGGCCCCTGAACCCCCGTAGGTGATAAAAACTTTTTTGTACAAGTATCATTTTCCTTTTTTTTGAACTGACTGAAAACTCACAATAATCAGTCCTAGTGTCGGAAAATAATAATTTTTTGCCATACCAATTTTTTTTTTTTTTTTTTTTTTTCAAAGTGCCAAATCTGAAACAATTCCCAAAAAATGGAAAATGGGTCTAGAGATCGAATTTTGAGCTGAAATTTTGTAGGCATGTTCACAAAAATATGCAGAAGGTGCCCACCAAATTTCGTTGCATTCCATGCAGTGGTTGATTTTATATGATTTTTCAACCGAAATCTCGCATGTTCCATGCATGGTTGATTTTATATGATTTTAGTCATCCGAATTAGTCACCATTTTAGAATCGATCACCACTTTGTACTCTTAGTAGTCAACCGAATTTTGAGCTGATTTTTTGTAGGCAACTCCCCTTTAACATTTCTAGGGTGTCCACCAAATTTCGTAGCATTTCACAAAAATTTGATTTTTTGTGATTTTTTCAGTAATATAGGGAATAACCGAGAAATCCGACAACGTGGGTCATGAGTAGTTTTCTCCCCAAAACTTCCTAAGAGGCTTAGGGGGGTGCAAGGAATCATGTTTTGAGGGAACATTGAAGCTTGTAACTCAACCTTGAGTTGGTGACTCGAGTCACGCAAGACCAACACTCAAGCACGGGTTAAATCTTGGTGACTCGGTCACTAGTTCTCACGCATCGGGACACGGGTGCAGGGAGTTACCATCAGGTGACTCGGGTCACTGACTCGAGTCACGGTGGGAACTCGAGTCACGCACCTCGAGGTCTCGACACCCACTCAGGATCTCGGGTGACTCGAGAACTCGAGTCACCATCGAACTCGAGTCACCACACGAACTCGAGTCACCCAGTCTTGCCTCAGAACTCGAGTCACCCACAGGATCACGCCTCAGAACTCGACGCGCAGTCGAGAACTCGAGTCACCCATCACGCACCTCGAGATCACGCACCGATCACGCATCAAGAACTCGAGTCACCCACCGGGATCACGCATCAGAACTCGAGCCACGCATCCAGAATTCGAGTCACCCACTAGGATCTTTCCTCAAGAGCTCGAGTTACTCATCAAGAACTCGAGTCACCCACATCCGAAACTCGAGTCCCGCACCCAGAACTCAAGTCACCCACCAGGAACTCGAGTCACGCACCCAGAACTCGAGCCACGCATCAGGCATCGAACTCGAGTCACGCATCGAGAACGAGTCACCCACTCGGATCGCATCGAGAACTCGAGTCACTCATCAAGAACTCGAGTCACCACTCAGCTCGAGGGAGACTCGAGTTACCATCATCAAGAACTCGAGTCTCCATCAAGAACTCGAGTCACCCACACCATCGGAGTTACTCGAGTCACGCATCGAGAACTCGAGTCACGCACTCGGACCTTCACGAGAGAACTCGAGTTACTCCATCAGAACTCGAGTCACCCACAGTCTCGAGAAACTCGAGTCACCCACGAGGAACTCGAGTCACCCACACGGGATCGACACACATCGACCCTCGAGGTCACGCATCGAGAGTCACGCATCGAACTCGGTCACCATCGAGTCGAGAGAACTCGAGTCACCCATCAAACTCGAGTCACGCCAACAGTCACGGAGTCACGCATCGAGGAGTCACCGAGATCTCGAGTCACCATCAACTCGAGTCACATCGAGAACTCGAGTCACCCACTCGGACACCAGAACTCGAGTCACCATCGAGAACTCGAGTCACCCATCAGAGAACTCGAGTCACCCATCACCAGGAGTCACGCATCGGAACTCGAGTCACGCATCAAGAGTCGAGTCAGTCACCCACTAGGATCCTTTCCTCAAGAACTCGAGTTACTCATCAAGAACTCGAGTCACCCACATCAGGAACTCGAGTCACGCACCCAGAACTCGAGTCACCCATCAGGATCACGCATCAGGAACTCGGGTCACGCACCCAGAACTCGAGTCACGCATCAGGAACTCGAGTCACGCATCAGGAATTCGAGTCACCCACATCCGGAACTCGAGTCACGCATCAAGAATTCGAGTCACCCACTAGGACCTTTCCTCAAGAACTCGAGTTACTCATCAAGAACTCGAGTCACCAGTCACCCAACTCGAGTCCCATCCACTCGAGTCGACTCGAGTCACCCACCGAGACACGATCAGAACCGAGTCACTCGAGTCACCCACTCAGAACTCGAGTCGAGAACTCGAGAACTCGAGTCACTCGAGTCGAGACTCGAGGTCACCATCGAACTCGAGTCACTCGAACTCGAGTCACCAGATCCGAACTCGAGTCACGCAGAACTCGAGTCACCATCGAGAACTCCCCATCGAGAGTCACCATCGAGGAACTCGAGTCACCATCAGAGTCACCAACACCATCGGAACTCGAGTCACCCATCAGAACTCGAGTCACCCACACTCATCAGAACCCACCGACAACTCGAGTCACTCATCATCGAACGCGAGTCGAGTCCCACCCGGACCCCAGGACCCATCGAGAACTCGAGTTACCTCATCAAGAACTCGAGTCACCCACATCCGGAACTCGAGTCCCGCACCCAGAACTCGAGTCACCCACTCACGAGTCGAGTCGAGTCACGCACCGGAACTCGAGTCACCCGAGAACTCGAGAACTCGAGTCTCGCATCGAAGAACTCGAGTCACCCACTCGAGTCGAGTCGAGTCACCACACCGAGAGACTCGAGTCACGTCATCACGAGGAGCTCGAGTCACCATCGGAACTCGAGTCACCATCGGAACTCGAGTCACCCATCGAGACTCGAGTCACCCATCTCGAGTCACACGCATCGAACTCGAGTCACGCATCGAACTCGAGAATCCGATCGAGTCACCCACGGGATCTTTCCACCGAGAACTCGAGTTACTCATCTCGAGAACTCGAGTCACCCACATCCGAGAACTCGAGTCACCCATCCCGAACTCGAGTCCCGCCCACCGAGATCACGCACGGAACTCGAGTCACGCACACGGATCACGCACGAGTCGCATCGGGACTCGAGTCACGCATCATCGAGAACTCGAGCCCATCAGAACTCGAGTCACGCATCGAGAGTCACGACTCGAGTCACCCAGTCACCCATCAAGAGCTCGAGTTACTCATCAAGAACTCGAGTCACCCACATCCGGAACTCGAGTCCCGCACCCAGAACTCGAGTCACCCACCGGGATCACGCATCAGGAACTCGAGTCACGCACCCAGAACTCGAGCCACCCATCAAGAACTCGAGTCACGCATCCAGAATTCGAGTCACCCACCAGGATCATCCCTCGAGTCGCATCAAGAACTCGAGTCACCCACATCCGGAACTCGAGTCCCGCACCCAGAACTCGAGTCACCCATCAGGATCACGCATCAGGAACTCGAGTCACGCACCCAGAATTCGAGTCACCCACTAGGAACTCGAGTCACGCGAACTCGAGTCATGCATCGAGAACTCGAGTCACCCATCAAGAACTCACTCACAGAGAACTCGAGTCTCACCCGAGAACTCGAGTCACGCATCGTCAGGTCGAGTCACGCATCAGGGATTCGAGTCACCCACTAGGATCTTGCCTCAAGCACTCGAGTTACTCATCAAGAACTCGAGTCACCGACCTCAGGAACTCGAGTTACCCATCAAGAACTCGAGTCACCCACCGGGATCACGCATCAGGAACTCGAGGCACCATCGGATCCCACGCGGATCGCATCGAGGAACTCGAGTCACGAGAGTCACCACCACTCACCCACCACACGAGAGACTCGAGTCACCACACACTCTCGAGTCGAGACCTCGAGTCACCCACCGAGAACTCGAGTCACCGCACAGAACTCGAGTCACGCACCCAGAACTCGAGTCATCCACCGAGAACTCGAGTCACCCTCGGAGAACTCGAGTCACCCACTCGGAACTCGAGTCCCCCGAGAACTCGAGTCACCCGAGAACTCGCCTCGTCACTCGACAGTCTCACTCAGTCACCCACCGAGAACGAACTCGGTCACACCACCCGAGTCGAGTCACCCACCGGGATCACGCATCGAGAATTCGAGTCACGCCTCAGGAATTCGAGTCACCCACTAGGATCTTGCCTCACGAACTCAAGTCACGGCCCAAGAACTTGGGTCATCCATCGGGATCACGCATCAGGAACTCGAGTCACCCACCAGGATCATGCATCAGAAACTCGAGTCACCCATCGGGAACTCGAGTCGCGCATCAAGTTCACCGAGTCACGAATCGAGTCACGGACAGAGAACTCACCACCAAGGTCTCGAGGGGCCACCGTCACTCCAAGTCGACGCCATCGCGCGTCGCTCGAGTCACCCATCAGGGCGCGAGTCACGATCGCGTCACGCATCGTATATCGATATATATATACGAGTAGACTCGAGTCACGAGACGAGTCAGAGTCACGATCGGTCACGCATCGAGAGTCGAGTCACCCGGGGCCCGAGTCACGACGAGTCCGGAGTCGAGTCACCCATCGGGAACTCGAGTCACGCATCGTGTGGTCACCGACCATACCGCGATCACTCCCGGGAACTCGAGTCACGATGGGGACCCTATCGAGTCACCCGAGGGACACCACCCACCACGGCTCACGTGCATCGGGCGCATTTTCGATCGTGCGTGGTTCCGCGCATCGATGGCAACACGATCGAGCGCGATTTCGATCCGATCGATCGGGAGCGAGGGCACGCCGAGATTTCGACGAGCAAGTCGCTAGGGGCATCTCGTCACGCGTCAGGGCCTCACCGTCCCACGAGGGATCGACGCGATTCGATTTTTTCGGCGATTTTTTTGGGATCGATCGGGCCGATTCCCGCGGACCCACGCGATCGATGGCCCGGGCCCCCGGCCGTGCCGTCGACCCGGCCGTTCCCCGGCCTCGGGTCCGCAGCGACCTCCTCCTCGGACGACGATTTCCGCGACAGGCGGGGAGAGCGCGACGAGCGATTTTTTTTTGGGCGGATTTTTTTCGAGGCGCGAGGGGCAAACGGAACCCGGCAATTTTATCCATCATCGTCCTTTTTCATCGCATCACTCCGACCTCGAGTGCGAGGCGAAGACGAGACAAGGTGAGGGAGGTGGGAGGGGAGGGGGGACGGGCGGGGGGAGGGCAGGGCTCGCACAATACCCCGCGGGCACACTCACCGCGCGCGCACACCGCGCGGCGTCAAGCGCCGCCATCATCGCCCCGCCGCGGCGCGCGCGGCGAGCCGCGAGCGACGGCGCGCGGGCCGCCAAGCGCGCCGATCGGGCGGCGAGGCGCTCGGCCCGACGCTCGGCCTGCAGGGCCGCGCGCGCCCGCGGCCGCGCGCGCGGGATTCGCCCGCGGCGCCCGCATGCGGACGGCGCGGCCGCGCGCGCAAGGCTCGCGCCGCGCGGGGTCGCCGCGCCACGGCCTCCGGCCGCCAGAGCCACGCGCTGCGGCGGCAGCGCGCGACGGCGCGCGCGGCGCGGCACGTCGCTGGGCGCGCTCGAGCTCGCGCGCGGGCGTTTAGCGCGGTTCGACCACGCGCGGTCGTCGGTCACGGGTCGCGCCACCGGCTTTTCAACCAACCGCGATGACCAATTGTGCGAATCAACGGTTCCTCTCGTACTCCCTGAATTCTATTGCGGTCGTCACGAAGGGTAAAACTAACTTCACCTCAACGGTCTAAACCCGGAAGACGTTCCCGAAATTGGTCGGGTGAACAATCCAACACTGGTGAACACTCAAAATGGCATGAAGAGCTCGAAGCATCGAAGGATCAAAAAGCAACGCTCGCTATGAACGCTTGGCTGCCCCCTGACCGGCTTCGCCCCGTGGTAACTTTTCGACACCTCTAGCTTCAAATTCGAAGGACTAAAGGATCGATAGGCCACGCTTTCACGGTTCGACTTTCGAATCGAGAAGGAATCAAACGAGCTTTTACCCTTTTGTTCCACACGAGATTTCTCGTTCTCGTTGAGCTCATCTTAGGACACCTGCGTTTCTTTTAACGTATGTGCGCTTGACTTCCCCACTCCACTGACTGTCTCCGCCCGATCACCTACTTCCGCCAACGATCGGATCCACCCACGGTCTCAGCCGGCCACGACAAACCGGCCAGCCTGGCCAAAAAGAGGCGGCGCAGCCACGGAATAAGTAAAATAACGTTAAAAGTAGTTTCACTTTCACTTTCGTCGCTTCCACTTATCCTACACCTCTCCAAGTCATTTCACAAAGTCATTTCACAAAGTCACTCTAAGTCTCTTCCCCAGTTTCCGCCAAGCCCGTTCCTCTGGTCCGTGGTTTCAAACGAGCTCCCTTAGTGACAGTTCCTCACAGTCCCTCGTTAATCCATCTCATCTCGCGGTCACTCTTAATGAGATCGAGGCCATGGCTACGATTCCAGAAGATTCATAATTACAGGCATTCTTCGCTACCTTACAGCTCGCGCTTTGAATTTCTTCATTTGACATTCGCGGTTGACCGCATTTTTTCACATTGCGTCAACATCCGTTTTCGACATTTCGCAATGCAGCAGCGTTTTCAAATCCATTCGTCAACATCACATGGACCATTTCGTCACATTAACACATCAATCCCGCGCCCCCCCCGTCCGTTCGAGGGTCGTTCGACGGGGAGAGGCCGGAGGGGGGAAGAGGCCCCGGAGGGGCCCCGATCCAGTCCCCCCGACGCGGCGACGCGACCGCCGCGCGGCGGCGGCTCGCGAGCCGAGCACGGCGAGCGGCTCGGGACTCGGGGCCCGGGGCCCCGTGCCCGCCCCCCCAATCCTTTCCCGATTTCCCGGGTTCCATTTTGCCGATTCCCTTGCCTTTGCATTGTTCATTGTTCCATCGACCCTTGGAGACAGATGCGGTTGGATGAGTTGCGGTTATGCGTGGGAGGGCGCTGGGAGGCCTCGGTCCTCCGGAGGGCCGCCGGGCCGGGCCGGGGCCACGCGACGCACGCGGCGACGTGCGGTGCTGCGGTGCTCCCTCCCCCGACCTCCCTGAGCCGAGCCCGGGGGGCGGGGCGCAAACGTTAAAAGATAACTCTTCCCGGGGCCCCCGCCGACGTCTCTCCGGACTCCCTAACGTTGCGTCGGCCGCGTCCGTCCGGGGAATTTTAACCCGATTCCCTTTCGGAGTGCGCGCTCGCAGCGCTATCAGACGGGCTTCCCCCGTCCCTTAGGATCGACTAACCCATGTGCAAGTGCCGTTCACATGGAACCTTTCC
>JAQQTP010000020.1:4837500-4842500 GCA_029884605.1 Ormosia emarginata | reverse complement strand
GCGGCTCTGCCCGTGAGGGCATCACCTATCACCACGTCCGTACGCGCGCGCGGTGCAGCTCGTATATCCACAGCCTAGGCGCATCGAGGAGGATGCCCCCAACTCTTCCCCCCGCTTCGTGACTCGATCGGAACCTCGGCACGGGCGACGAATGCATCAAGGGTCGTCAAGATTTCATCGAGAGGGGCCAAGGAAGGGCGCGGCCGCAATGCATTTCGTCGGAGGATTTCATCGAGGGGCCAAGGATGACTCCGCGCCGCGTTGTCGGCGGAGGTTCCGGATGACATCACGCCCGTTGTCGGCATCCGCCCGATATCTCGCTGCCCGCTCGCTCGCCGCGCCCCGCGACGTCCGGACGTCGGACGATCTCCTCCGCCGTGCTGCGGCTGCGCCCGTGAGGGCATCATCACACCATCACCACGTCCGTACGCGCGCGCGGGTGCAGCTCGTATATCCACGGCCTGGGCGCATCGAGGAGGATGCCCCCCCCTCTTCCCCCCCCCCGCTCGATCGGAACCTCGGCACGGGCGACGACGATGCATCGGCAAGATTTCGCGAGAGGGGCCAAGGAGAGGCCACGCGATGCATTCGGCGGAGGTTCGGATGACACGCCGAGAGGTCGGCGGGCGCGCGCCGCGAGCATCGCCGGGCGTCGGCCCGCCGCGCCGCGCCGCCCGGACGCCGGGCCGCCGCCGCTCGTCCGGCTCCGCCCGCGCCGCGGGCCTCGCCCCCCCGTGAGGGCATCACCTCACCGCGGCCGCACGCGTCCACGGCCTAGGCGCACGTCGGCGGATGCCCCCCACGGCCTTCCCCGCTCGAGGAGACGACTTCCCCGCCTCGTGACTCGATCGCATCACGAATGCATCGGAAGGTCAAGATTTCATCGAGAGGGGCGGAAGATTTCATCGATGCATTGCGTCGGAGGTTCCGAAAGACTCACGCCGCGTTGTCGGCGGGCATCCGCCCCGATCTCGCTTTCGGCTGCTCGTGTGCCCGTGCCCCGCGTCGAACACGCGGACGATCGGCCGCCGCCCCGTTGCGCCGCGGCGCCGTGCAGGAGGGCATCACCTATCGCCACGTCCGCGCGCGCGCGCGCACTCGTGTATCCACGCCCGGCGCATCGCGGAGGATGCCCCCCGCCCCGCCCCGCGTCGCCGCTCGCGCCGCCGCCGACCCGTCACGTCCGCCGCGCGCGCGCAGCAGGGCCAAGGAAGCGCACACGCGGGGCATCGGCCCGAGAAGATCGTGCGCATGCCACGCCGCGATGCCCAGATGCCATCGGACGCGCGCCGATGCTCGTATTCCACCCGGCCCGCGATCGACGACGCCCCGACGCGCGCGCGACCGTCGCACCGTCAACAGGGCATCACAGAGGGGCATCAAGAATATCGAGAGGGACCAAGGAAGAGGGACCCCGTGATGCATTGCCCGTGCATTGCCCATGCGATGCTAGAACAAGCCACGCCGCGATGCCCACATTTTTCCGAGGGTCGCACCGGCTCACCGCGTCGCGACTCGATCGGCACAACAAGGGCGACCCATGCATCAAGGGGCATCAAGAATATCGAGAGGGACCAAGGAAGATGCCCCGTGATGCATTGCCCATGCATCGTCGATGCATAGAACAAGCCACGCCGCGATGCCCACATTTTTCCGAGGGTCGCTCTTGCACCCGGCCACGGACGACCAAGGATCGGTTGTGCACGATTGTTCGATCGACTCGATCGGCCACCGATGCCATGATGCGAATGACGCTATACTAGCTTGGGGAGGCTTGCATTAGCGTGGGGCAAGCCCCGTGGGGGTCCCTGCGCAACCCAACCCACTGGCGTGGGAAGGGAAGGGGGGGCCCCCCCCCCCCATGAATATGCAAAACCCTGTTTTGTACAAGTAGATATCCTTTTTCGCGAGGAGACATAAGGTTTTAAACTGACCAAATCTCCGAATTTTGGTCTGATTTTTTGCAGGGATACTCACAATAATCAGTCCTAGTGTCGGAAAAATTGGCATAATTTTTTGCCATACCAATTTTTTTTTTTGAATTTTCAAAGTGCCAAATCTGAAACAATTCCCAAAAAATGGAAAATGGGTCTAGAGATCGAATTTTGAGCTGAAATTTTGTAGGCATGTTCACAAAAATATGCAGAAGGTGCCCACCAAATTTCGTTGCATTCCATGCAGTGGTTGATTTTATATGATTTTTCAACCGAAATCGCCAGCGCGCGCAAAATTATGGGTCTCTTAGAGTCATGTGCTACCAACCGAATTTTGAGCTGATTTTTTGTAGGCAACTCCCCTTTAACATTTCTAGGGTGTCCACCAAATTTCGTAGCATTTCACAAAAATTTGATTTTTTGTGATTTTTTCATTTGATAATATTTCGAATAATAGAAATCCGACAACGTGGGTCATGAGTAGTTTTCTCCCCAAAACTTCCTAAGAGGCTTAGGGGGGTGCAAGGAATCATGTTTTGAGGGAACATTGAAGCTTGTAACTCAACCTTGCAAGTTGGTGACTCGAGTCACGCAAGCACCAAGTGGTGCAAAGGGGTTAAATCTTGGTGGTGGTGCTGGTTAAAAGGGGTTCACCTGCTGGTGACTTTCATGGTTCGAGTCACGCAGGGTGACTCAGTGGTGGGTGAGTCTCAGGACTCACGCACATCAGTCAGTCACGACTCGAGTCACGTCACCCACTCGAGTCACCCACTCGGATCTCTGCTCTCACCACCGAGAGTCACCACGCAGGAGTCTCAGTCACCACGAGATCTCGAGTCACCGAGTCACGCAGACTCGAGACTCGACTCACGCTCGAGTCACGCAACTCGAGTCACCCACGAGTCACGCATCGAACTCGAGTCACGCATCGAGAACTCGAGTCACTCGAGAACTCGAGTCACACCATCAGGAACTCGAGTCACCACTCAGGATCTTTCTCGAGTCTCGAGTTACATCAAGAACTCGAGTCACCCACTCACCCACCCGACGAGTCGAGTCAACCGCATCGGGAACTCGAGTCACGCACGCACGGGAACTCGAGTCACGCATCTCGAGTCACCCACTCGGATCGAGTCCTCAGAGGACTCGAGTCACCCACATCAGGAACTCGAGTCACCCACATCAGGAACTCGAGTCACCCATCACGACCCACATCCCGAACTCGAGTCACCCATCGAGAGTCACCCATCGGGAGAACTCGAGTCACGCACCAGTCACCCATCGAGAACACGAGTCACCATCGAGTCACGCACTCGGGACTCGACGAGTCACGCATCGAACTCGAGTCACACCATCTCGACATCGACACTCGACTCGAGGAACGATCAGTCGAGTCACCCACTCGAGGATTTTGGTCACCCACTCGAGATTTCGAGAGAGACTCGAGTTACTCATCGAGAACTCGAGTCACCAACATCAGGAACTCGAGTTACCCATCAAGAACTCGAGTCACCCATCAGGATCACGCATCAGAACTCGAGTCATGCATCAAGAACTCGAGTCACGCATCAGGAATTCGAGTCACCCACTAGGATCACGAGAACTCGAGTCACCCACGCACTCACCCATCGAGAACTCGAGTCACCCATCGGGACTCACATCGAGTCTCGAGTCACTCGAGTCACCATCAACTCGAGAGTCACCCACTCGAGGGATCACTCGAGTCACCGCACTCGAGAACTCGAGTCACGCATCGGGAGAACTCGAGTCACCCACATCGAGAACTCGAGTCGAGTCACCAGAGAACTCGAGTCACCACGGGAACTCACGACGAAGAACTCGAGTCACCATCGGGAACTCGAGTCACGCATCGAGTCACCCACGAGGGATCACCTCGAGTTCACTCCCACTGAGGATTTTGCGAGGAGTTTTCGAAACTCGAGTCACCCACATCGGAACTCGAGTCACCAGAACTCGAGTCACCATCAGGACAACTCGAACTCGAGTCACGCATCAGAACTCGAGTCACGAGTCACCTCGAGAGACTCGAGTCACCATCGAACTCGAGTCACCCACATCGGATCGAGTCACCATCGGAACTCGAGTCACTCGAGTCACCCATCGAGTCGAGTCACTCATCACTCGAGTCACTCGAGTCGACCCAGACAGTCACCCATCGAGTCAGAACTCGAGGAGTCACGAGTCATCGAACTCGAGTCACCCATCAGTCAGAACTCGAGTCACTCATCGAGAACTCGAGTCACCCACGAGTCACGGTCGAGTCACATCAACACCCATCGAGAACTCCCATCAGAACTCGAGTCACTCATCATCGAACTCGAGTCACCCATCATCAGACTCGAGTCACGAGTCCCATCATCAACTCGAGTCACCCACACACGCATCGGAACTCGAGTCACGCATCGGGAACTCGAGTCACCCAGGGGAACTCGAGGCCTCGAGAACTCGAGTTACTCATCGAGACTCGAGACCCACTCACCACGAGGACTCGAGTCACCCACTCGAGTCACTCGAGTCACATCGGGAACTCGAGTCACGATCACGAACTCGAGTCACCCAGTCTCGAGTCACCCATCGGACTCGAGTCACGAGTCACTCATCAGAACTCGAGTCACCATCGGAACTCAGAACTCGAGTCACCCACAGAACTCGAGATCAGACTCGAGTCACCCATCACGAGTCAACTCGAGTCACCCACATCGACCACGGGCTCGACTCG
The DNA here is from genome assembly GCA_029884605.1 of Ormosia emarginata. Classification (NCBI taxonomy): domain Eukaryota; kingdom Viridiplantae; phylum Streptophyta; class Magnoliopsida; order Fabales; family Fabaceae; genus Ormosia; species Ormosia emarginata. The sequence continues at coordinate 4,837,826 of JAQQTP010000020.1, read as the reverse complement.
AGTCACCCAACTCGAGAGTCTCGAGGGAACTCGAGTCACCCACACGAGGAACTCGAGTCACGCATCGAGAACGAGTCACGCACTCGGAGTCACCCACTAGGATTTCGAGGAGAACTCGATTACTCGAGTCACTCATCAGAGTCACCCATCTCGAGTCACCCACATCGAGAGAACTCGAGACCGAGTCACCCACTCGACTCGAGAACTCGAGTCACACGACTCGAGTCACCCACTCGGGAGTCACGCATCGGGAGTCGAGTCACGAGGGAGAACTCGAGTCACCTCGAGTCACCATCTCGAGAGACCCGAGTCACCCCAGTCGGAAC
>JAQQTP010000020.1:4810000-4827500 GCA_029884605.1 Ormosia emarginata | reverse complement strand
CGATCCGCCGATCGCTTTCGGCTGCTCGTGTGCCCCGCCGCTCCCGCACGTCCGGACGATCGGGCCTCCGCCGATCGCGGCTGCCGTGCCGGGCATCACCTATCACCACGTCGCGTCGCGCGCAGCTCGTGCCCCTAGGCGCATGAGGAGGATGCCCCCCCCACTCTTCCCCCCGCCGTGACTCGCGCCTCGGCACGGGCGCACGGCACGGTCGCATTTCATCGAGAGGGGCCAAGGAAGACGGCCGCGATGCATTGCGCGGAGGTTCCGAAAGACTCACGCCGCGTTGTCGGCGGCATCCGCCCGGCTCGCATTTCGGCGCTCGGTGCTCCGGCGCTCCCGCCGCTCGTCCGGACGTCGAGGACGATCGCCTCCTCGCCTGCCCCTGCTGCCGTGTGAGGGCATCACCTATCACCACGTCCGTACGCGCGCGCGGGTGCAACTCGTATATCCACAGCCTAGGCGCATCGAGGAGGATGCCCCCCAACTCCCCCGACTCGATCGGAACCTCGGCACGGGCGACGAATGCATCAAGGGTCGTCAAGATTTCATCGAGAGGGGCCAAGGAAGACGGCCCGCGATGCATTGCGTCGGAGGTTCCGGATGACTCACGCCGCGTTGTCGGCGGGCATCCGCCCCGATCTCGCTTTCGGCTGCGCATCGTCTCGCCGGCGCGCCGCCCGCGCCCGCACGTCCGGACGTCCGGACGATCAGGCCTCCGCCTTTTCGTGTGCTGCGGCTGCGCCGTGAGGGGCATCACCTATCACCACGTCCGTACGCGCGCGGGTGCAGCTCGTATATCCACGGCCTAGGCGCATCGAGGAGGATGCCCCCTCCCCCATCGACTCCCCGCCCGCTCGCGACGCACCTCGCGCGACCGACCGGCACCATCAAGGCATCAAGGGACCAAGGAAGATGCATCAAGGATGGCATCATGCATCGTATCGAGCGATCAAGAGGCCATGCGATGCCCAGATGCCCGCATGCGCATGCCCCAGCCGGCGCGATCGAGGCGACACAAGCGACCGTGCATCGGGGCATCAAGATGAGAGCATCAGAAGGCCAAGGATGCGATGCATGCCCATGCATCGCGATGCTCGAGCAAGCCATGCCCATGCGATGCCCATTTTTCCAGGGTCGCACCGCGCGCGCGCCGCGACCGCGCGACGCGCCCTCACAAGGGCGACCCGTCATCAAGGACTCGATCGGCATCAAGGGCGATATCGATCAAGGGGCATCAAGAATATCGAGAGGGACCAAGGAAGATGCCCCGTGATGCATTGCCCCCGTGCATGCATCGTCGATGCTAGAACAAGCCATGCCCACATTTTTCCCACGCTCTTTTCCGGGGTCGCTCTTGCACGACCGAGATTCGGTTGTGCACGATTACTCGATCGAATCGGCCACCATGCCATGGGAAACGACGCTATACTAGCTTGGGGAGGCTTGCATTAGCGTGGGGGGGAAGCCTGCATTAAGCGTGGGGGGAAGCGTCCCTGCGCAACCCACTGTGGGCGTGGGAAGGCAGGGAACCACTCCCCCCTATAATAGGTGAATATGCAAAACCCTGTTTTGTACAAGTAGATATCCTTTTTCGCGAGGAGACATAAGGTTTTAAACTGACCAAATCTCCGAATTTTGGTCTGATTTTTTGCAGGGATACTCACAATAATCAGTCCTAGTGTCGGAAAAATTGGCATAATTTTTTGCCATACCAATTTTTTTTTTTGAATTTTCAAAGTGCCAAATCTGAAACAATTCCCAAAAAATGGAAAATGGGTCTAGAGATCGAATTTTGAGCTGAAATTTTGTAGGCATGTTCACAAAAATATGCAGAAGGTGCCCACCAAATTTCGTTGCATTCCATGCAGTGGTTGATTTTATATGATTTTTCAACCGAAATCGCCAGCGCGCGCAAAATTATGGGTCTCTTAGAGTCATGTGCTACCAACCGAATTTTGAGCTGATTTTTTGTAGGCAACTCCCCTTTAACATTTCTAGGGTGTCCACCAAATTTCGTAGCATTTCACAAAAATTTGATTTTTTGTGATTTTTTCAGTAATATAGGGAATAACCGAGAAATCCGACAACGTGGGTCATGAGTAGTTTTCTCCCCAAAACTTCCTAAGAGGCTTAGGGGGGTGCAAGGAATCATGTTTTGAGGGAACATTGAAGCTTGTAACTCAACCTTGCAAGTTGGTGACTCAAGTCTTGACTCAACTGCACTTGAAGTGGTGACTCAAAGCAAGGGGTGGTCTTGGTGGTTAAAGGTGCTTGTTACGGGTGCTGGTGTAAGGGGTTCACCTTCACCTGGTGGTGACTTTCATGGTGGGTGACTCGAGTCACGCATCAGGAACTCGAGTCACGCACCAGGAATTCGAGTCACCCACTAGGATCTTGCCTCAAGAACTCGAGTCACCCGCATCCAGAACTCGAGTCACGCACCCAGAACTCGAGTCACCCACCGGGATCACGCATCAGGAACTCGAGTCACGCATCAGGAACTCGAGTCACGCACAGGAACTCGAGTCACCCACTAGGATCTTTCCTCAAGAACTCGAGTCACTCATCCAGAACTCGAGTCACCCACATCAGGAACTCGAGTCACCCAGACTCGAGAACTCACCCATCAGAACTCACCCATCGAGAACTCGAGTCACCCCGGAACTCGAGTCACCCGAGAACTCGAGTCACCCATCAAGAACTCGAGTCACGCATCCAGAACGAGTCGAGTCGGACGCACTCGAGTCACGCATCGGAACTCGAGTCACCCATCGGGAACTCGAGTCACATCGAGAACTCGAGTCACCCACTCGGTCACCATCGAGCTCGAGTCGCATCGGGAACTCGAGTCACCAACATCAGGAACTGGATCACGCATCAGAACTCGAGTCACCGACCGGGAACACGCATCCGGAACTCGAGTCACGCATCGAGGGTCGGAGTCACCCACTAGGATCCTCGAGAGAACTCGAGTTACTCATCAGAACTCGACTCATCACTCGAGTCACCACACGACTCGAGTCACCACGGAACTCGAGTCACCCATCGAGAACTCGAGTCACCACCGCACGCAGTCGAGTCACCCAGCATCGAGTCACCCACGGATCTCCTCAGAACTCGAGTCATCGAGAACTCGAGTCACCCACATCAGGAACTCGAGTCACGCACTCGAGTCACTCACTCGAGGATCACCCACTCGGGACACTCGGGAGTCACGCATCGACCCACTCGCGCGAGAACTCGAGTCACCCGGAACTCGAGTCACGAGCACTCGAGGACACGCATCGGGAACTCGAGTCACGCATCAGGAACTCGAGTCACCCACTAGGGATCTCGAGTCACATCAGAACTCGAGTCCATCGGAACTCGAGAACTCACCAGTTACCGAGAACTCGAGTTACTCATCAGAACTCGAGTCACCCATCACCCTCGAGTCACCCATCAGGAACTCGAGTCACCCACGGTCACGATCACACGATCACGCATCGGAACTCGAGTCACGCATCGAGTCACCCATCGAGTCACCCACTCGAGTCACCCATCAGGAACTCGAGTCACGCACCCAGAACTCGAGTCACGCATCAGGAACTCGAGTCACGCATCAGGAACTCGAGTCACGCATCAAGAATTCGAGTCACCCATCAAGAATCACCACATCGAGGAACTCGAGTCACCCACAGAAGAGTCACGCATCGAGTCACCCACCCACTCGAGTCTCAACTCGAGTCACCCAGAGACTCGAGTCACGAGTCACCCAGAACTCGAGTCACCCACTCGAGTCACGAGATCACTCGAGAACTCGAGTCACCATCATCGAGTCACCCGATCGAGACTCGAGTCACGCACCAGAGACTCGAGTCACCCACGGATCACGCATCTCGAGAGGAGTCACCATCGGGATCGAGTCACCCACATCGAGAACTCGAGTCACCCACATCGGGAATTCGAGTCACTCGAGAACTCGAGGTCGAGAGTCGACGATCACTCGAACTCGAGTTGAACTCGAGTCACCCACTCGGGATCGGAACTCGAGTCACTCTCGAGTCACCATCGAGGAACTCGAGTCACCACCCACTCGAGAGTCACCCACGCATCAGGAACTCGAGTCACGCATCAAGAATTCGAGTCAGCCACTAGGACCTTTCCTCGAGAACTCGAGTTACTCATCAAGAACTCGACCCACGAACTCGAGTCACGAGACATCGAGAACTCGAGTCACCCACGAGTCACCCACTCGATCACGCATCGAGAACTCGAGTCACCACCATCAGGAACTCGAGTCACCCACCGGAACTCGAGTCACCCCATCGAGTCACCACTCGAGAGAACTCGAGTCACCCATCACGAACTCGAGTCACTCGAGAACTCGAGTCACCATCAGAACTCGAGTCACGATCGAACTCGAGTCACCCATCCCGAACTCGAACTCGAGTCACGAACTCGAGTCACCCACTCGGAACTCACGCACCTCGAGTCACACGGAACTCGAGTCACGCACGCATCACTCGAGTCACCAGCATCGGACCTCGAGAACTCGAGTCACTCACTCGAACTTCGAGTCACCACTCGAGTCACCACTCGAGTCACCCACACCCGAGATCTCGAGTCACCCATCGAACTCGAGTCACGCATCGAACTCGAGTCACGCAGTCACGCATCGAACTCGAGTCACCATCACTCGAGAACTCACACATCAGAGAGTCACCCACATCGAGAACCCTCGAGTCGAGTCACGAACTCGAGTCACCACTCGAGAACTCGAGTCACGCACCCGTCTCGAGTCACCTCGAGGACCGAGAGTCACGATCTCGAGACTCGAGTCACCATCCGAACTCGAGTCACCCGAGTCGAGTCACTCGAGTCACGAGGACCAGGACGGGACGAACACCATCAGGAACTCGAGTCACCCAGACTCGGTCACTCATCGAGAACTCGAGTCACCAGTCACGAGAACTCGAGTCACCCATCGAGAACTCGAGTCACTCGACACGAGCACCACGGATCACGCACTCGAGAACTCGAGTCACGCATCAGGAATTCGAGTCACCCACTAGGATCTTTCCTCTAGAACTCGAGTTACTCATCAAGAACTCGAGTCACCCACATCAGGAACTCGAGTCACCCACCGAACTCGAGTCACCCACGAGATCACGCATCAAGTCACCTCGAGTCACCCACCGAGAGTCACCCACCGAGAGTCTCGAGTCCACGCATCCGAGAACTCTTTCCTCAGAACTCGAGTCACCCATCAGAACTCGAGTCACCCACACGAGACTCGAGTCACCTCGAGTCACCCACAGACTCGAGTCACCCAGAACTCGGATCACTCCCAGAGGACTCGAGTCACGACCGCAGACTCGAGTCACCCATCGAACTCGAGGACGCATCAGACGCATCGGGGACTCGAGTCACCCACCGGAACTCGAGTCACTCGAGAACTCGAGAACTCGCATCGAGAACTCGAGTCACCCACAGGATCGTTCAGAACTCGAGTCACTCACACATCGAGAACTCGAGTCACCCATCGAGTCGAGTCCGAGTCACGAACTCGAGTCACGAGAACCGAGGATCACGCATCGGGAACTCGAGTCACGCATCGAGGGAGTCACCCACTCAGAGTCGAGTCCCACGTCACCCATCACTCTCGAGTCACCCACTCGAGTCGAGTCACTCGAGTCACCCGAGTCACCCACCGGAGTCACGCACTCGGGAGTCACGAACTCGAGTCACCGAGAGTCACCTCGAGTCGAGAGACGACTCGAACTCGAGTCACCCGAGAGTCACCCGAGAACTCGAGTCACGCAGACCCAGAGTCGAGGGGACCGAGTCACGGGAGTCACCCATCGAGTCACCGAGTCGAGAACTCAGTCACCCAGTCGAGAGTCACGAGAGACACGAGTCACCCAGGAACTCGAGTCACCCGGAACTCGATCCCCGGAACTCGAGTCACCACCGAGAGTCACTCACGAGTCACCGAGAACTCGACACGCACTCGGAACTCGAGGGCACCGAGGTCCTCGAGTCACTCGAGTCACCCACGGGATCACGCACGCGGGAACTCGAGTCACGCACCGGAGTCGAGTCGCACCACACCACTCGAGAACACTCGGTCAAGAGTCACACCATCGAGACTCGAGAGATCCAGGGCAGTCGCCCAGTCAGGATCGAGACTCGAGTCACCTCGAGTCACACCACATCGGGACTCGAACTCGAGTCACCCAGAGAGGACACGGGATCAAGAGCTTTCACCGATCGAGGAGTCGCGATCGGACTCGAGACGAACTCGGTCACGGTCGTCATCAAGAACTCGACTCACCCGATCGAATCGAGCACGCGAGTCGCCTCGAGCACCACGGGATCACGACCGGTCACTCTCAGGACACGGGCATCGGGGGTAAAACTCGAGCAGACACGCGTCGAGCACCACGTTCCGATCGGTGGGTCGACTTTCAATTCGCTCACCCACTCGAGACGACATCGAAGGATCAGGCACGTCGAGACGATCAGTGGTAACTTCGACACGAGTCGATTCGCGCGAGGATCATCGAAACGCCACGCCAGACGTGTTCGTTGGCAATCGAGTCACGAGCTCGATTTCGCATCAAGTTTCCTCGTTGCACGACGAGATTTCATCACAGTCATCTTAAAGACGGTCACGGATCATCGAGAGACGAGGCACACGCAAGTCGCTCCGGGCCGCACCCGGTCACTTCAAAGGGCCGATTTTTCTCGAAACAACTCAAAAAAAATGAAGGGTTCAGGGCATCAATTTCCGGCCGAAACATTCACCGAGACCACGGAGCATCGACCCGACGTCGAGTCAAGAAATCACCCATGTCACATATGCCGGCGAGCACGGATCACTCGAGGAGAACGGGTCATCGGGGCCTCGGTCAAGAGATTCACCGGTCATTCGGCCGTCGAGCACGCAGCTCATCATCCCGGAGCTCATCACATCGGTCCTCGAGCGCACTCCGAGATCGGGGATCAACCCATTTGAGTCGGCGGCGATCCGGCCTCGGACGAGGCCGGGCAGACTCAGTCACCTCGAGAGCCCCGTCAGCCAGGACCGCGAGGGCGGCACCGGATCCGCTCTTTAGGCCTTCGACCCAGGATCCGGACTTTTCGCGGACGGCACCCGTTTCGCGGGTTCCGAGATCATCATCGTCATCCCATCGGGGCACCCCGGTCACCGGAGAGGGCAGTCGGTCCCGCGGTCGAGTCGATCGGGCCGGACACGCGGTCCTCAGGATTCGAGAGTCGCGCACGAGAACCGGGCATCGGCTCGACTCACCCGGGACGGAGTCCGGGGCTCGACACCTGAGTCCCACGGGAATGCCGCCCCGATCGGCATCGACGGACTCGCGTCGACCGGCCGCACGGAGTCGACGGGGCACGGGCCTCGCATCGTCGGTGCGCACGGGGAGTCGTCCTCGCTCATCCGGCCGGGCCATCGAGAGGGACGAAGGCTCCGAGTCACCTGTTCACATCCTCCGATGCATCACCCGCGAGTCACGACTCGTCGGCCAGCACTCGAACGACGTCCACGACATGGCTCGGGCTCGAGGCCACGCACGGGGCCGGTCGCCTCACCGCATCGGGGCTCCCTCGCGCGGGGCTCGGTCGACCGACTCGGCACGGATCGCTTCGGCATCATCCGATCGAAAATCACCCGTCCGAACTCGAGTCACGCATCGGGGCGCGAGGCGCCCGGCGGCGGACCCCTCGAGGCTCGAGTTTCGATCGAACTCGAGTCACTCATCCAGGCTCGAGACGGCCGAGTACATCGCGGGTCGAGTCACCGCCCGGGCACGCACGGCGGACTCGAGTCACGCATCGGAGAGCCCACCAGGATCACCCGGCGAGAGTCGATTCGCCGCCGATCGCGCCATCCGTCCCCACCGGCCCACACGTCCGAGAATCACGTCGGCCGCCCGCGACATCGACACGCATTCCAGGTCTCGCCATCGCACCCGGCGGGACCGACCACGGCCTCGAGGCGACGATCACGGCGTCGAGTCACGCATCGAGGCACCCGCGAGTCTCGATGGGCCTCACGGACTCAGGCGACTCGGGCATCGAGTCCTCATTCTCGCGGTCGTCACCCCCGAGGAACTCGAGGATCGTTCCCGTCGCCGATTTCGACGCGGCCGCTCGAGGGAACGGACGGGCAGTCGATCAACCGGGATTTCGCCACGTTCCCGAGTCTCGGACGAACCGCAGCCAGGGACGCGCGATCCGCAAGGTCACGCGCGGCCACCATGCGTCGGCATCACCGCTCGACCGCGCCGCGCGGACGCCGCGGGCGCGGAACTCCGGGGTCGAGCGCGAGACGCACGGGGGGCGGCCCGACGGCTCGACGTCGGAGGATCGACATCACGCTCAGGGCGCCGCGGGGACGCGACCGATCGACACGAGGAAGAACGGGACGCGCGGTCGGCATGCATCGCGATTCGACGGGACCAGCGCGCGATGCCTCGTGATGCATTGCCCACACGGTCATGGACTCGCCACGCCGATGCCCACATTTTTCCGAGGGTCGCACCGACGCGCGTCGCCGACTCGGCACGCTCAACAAGGGCGAGCGGCGGCGAGCGCATCAAGCATGCGAGAGGGACCACGGGATCCCCGGGATCATTGCCCGCACGCCACCTCGATCAAGCCACGCCGCGCCGCCCCGTCGCGATGCGCTTCCGAGGCATCCCACGCGCACCGGCGACCAGGGGCCGCGGGGCCCGCGGACGGTCGAGCGCACGATTCGACTTTCGATTTCGGATCGATCGACGAACGCTCCGCCTGCCATGGGAAACGACGCGAATCACTAGCTTCACGGCTTCGCATTTACGGGCGCGTGGGGGGGGCCCGGGCGTCCGGGGCCGCACGGCCGCACGTCCGCTGGGCGGCCGGGCCCCGGCGCACCACGGGGGCCACCACCGCGGCCCCGCTCCGGGTCTATGGGGCCCGGTTTGTACACTCGACGGCTCTTCGCGTCCGGACATAAGGTTTTAAACTGACCAAATGGCACGGAATTTTGGTCTGATTTTTCAGGGATCACAATAATCAGTCGGTGTCGGAAAAATTGGCATAATTTTTTGCCATACCGCTTTTTTTTTTTTCAAAGTGCCAAATCTGAAACGTTCCCGAAAAATGGAAAATGGGTCTAGAGATCGACGACTTCGAGCGAGGTGAAATTTTGTAGGCATGTTCACGGGTATGCGGAAGGTCCCACCAAATTTCGCGTGCATTCCATGCAGTGGGCTGATTTTATATGATTTTTCACGCACGTTGGCGCTCGGCACGGGTCGGCATTCAAATCGCCCGGCTCAAACAGCACGGGTCGCCGCGCACGCGGGGAGGACGCGGGTCTTAGAGTCATCACTCCAACCGAATTTTGAGCTCGGACTTCTCGGCATTTGTCGGCAACTCGAAACATTCTAGGGTTCCACCAAATTTCGAGCATTTCACACCAATTTCGATTTTTTGTGATTTTTCAGTTGATGCGAGAGCGAGATCGGGAACGTTCAAGTCATTTTGAGATTTTCTCGGCGTCGCTTGAGAGGCCAGGGCGGTCAAGGAATCATCGCCCGACGATGAGGGGTTCATTGAAGCGAACTCAAGAGGCCTTGCAAGGGTCTCGGTCGCAAGCCTCAAGGCTCACCAGCATGGGGCACGGCCGGCAGCAATCCGGCGCCGCCCGTCGGCTCGGCGTTCACCACGTTCACGGGCCTTCAAACTCGGTGCTGCACGGGCGAGTCGACAAGTCCTCGAAGGCGGCGTGGAGGGTCACCTCGAGTCAGCTAGTTACGGCGACTCAGGAGGTCCTCCACGCAAATTCGACTCCTCACTCATTCAAGTCACGCCGGAACTCGAGGCATCACGCACTCGAGTCACCAGAACCCGACTCACATCGAGAACTCGAGAGTCACGCACCCACCGAACCGAGTCACCCACGAGTCGGCGGTGACACCACGCGGGCACGCACGGACCGAGGCTCGCACGGCCTCCAGACACTCGAGACCATCACCAAGAGCCACCCACTCGAGAACGATTGAGTCAAGTCTCGGGAACTCGAGTCGATCGAGCGCGCGATGAACTCCCCGGAACCCAAGGGGATCACGATCGGGAACTCGAGTCGAGCATCGAAAGAACATCGAGTCACCCACTCGATCGACCCTCGAGAACTCGAGTTCTCATCGAACTCGAGTCACCGACCGAGAACTCGAGTCACACCAAACTCGAGTCACCCATCGAGATCACGACACTTTCACGGAGAACTCGAGTCACGCACGCGAACCGAGTCACCGGTCGCACATCGGGAACATCGAGTCAGCATCGAGGCGACCTCATCGAATCGGGTCACCCACTCGGAACTCGTCACCGCAGCGAGAGCTCAGTCACCACACTCTAATTTCTTCAGCTCCCAGCCGAGTTACTCACCGTGACCTCGAGCACGATCACCGAGAATGCATCATTACTCATCACCCAACTCTCAGTCACGACCCATCAAGAACTCGAGTCACCCACCGGGATCACGCATCAGGACACTCGAGTCACGCACGCAGCCACGGCATCGGGAACTCGAGTCACGACACCTTGGCAAATCACCACGGAACTCGGAACTCCCATCGAGAACTCGAGTTACTCATCAAGCCTCGAGTCACCCACCCCGAACTCGAGTCACGCATCGAAGACCGAGTCACTACCACGGGATCGAATCGTCGGTCTCCCATGGCTAATGGTCACCGGAGTACGCTCGAGTCACGACAGGATTTCTCGAGTCAGCTCGAGTCACCGTAGACTCGGACACCGAGTCACCGTCAGAGGAGAACTCGAGTCACCCAGAAGAAGGGAGTCTCGGGTGCACACCATTGCGCCGTCGACGACTCGAGCCCGAGGATCACGACAGACTCGAGTCAACAGGCCAGATCACGCACGATCGAGTTACTCATCGATCATCGAGACTTCGATCAGGGTCGATGGATCCTCGAGTCTCTGGGATCTCGATCACGCATCGAGCAATCATCGTACTGCAGTCCATCGAGTTGTCCCACTCGGTATCGCGGCATTGAACTCGAGTCACCCACCGGGTCACGCATCGGGTAACTCGAGTCACGCACTCAAGAATCGAGTCAGCACTCGGACCTCGAGAACCGAACCATCAGAACTCGTCACCCGCAGAGCCATCGAGCAGCCGGGCACCCGAGTCGGGTCACTCGATCACGGCCGCACCGGATGATCCGAGGCGAGAGCCGAGAGGCCGAGCGCAGGACAGAGAGGCTCGCAGCACCACGACAGCCGAGACGCAGAGACTCGAGTCGACGCCGACGCAGATCGAGTCATCCCACCAGAGTCGAGTCTCCACGATCTCTAGTTACTCGGTTGCCAGGACACCATCAGAGTCCATCACCAGACTCAACGCGATTTAATGAGCCCGCAGTCACGCGAATTAGGCACGAACGTCAGCAAGGCAATCACGAGACAAGCATATGACCGAACGGCCGCATCAGAGGGATCAGCAAGAGCACTCGAGCGCGGCATCCGCGCACCGAGTCAGAGCACGCGACGCGGGCATTCGGCGCGCACGCATGCAAGGCATCGCACGCACGATCACGCAGACCAGGTCACGCACCGCCGCAGAGGGACACGCGAGAACGCATCGCCGCACGCCACCGCCATCGCACGAGTCACGCCCAGCGCGGAGGATCGTGTCCCACGAGAGCGCTCGACGCAGCGGCGGGTACGAGGCATCGAGTCGACCCACATCCCGCACAGAAGTCGGATCCCGAGGGTCTCGGAACCGGGCGACGACGAGCATGCACAGGGTCGGGAGATTTCATCGAGAGGGGCCATCGAAGACGGCGAGCGATGCGATTGCGTCGGAGGTTCGAGACGACTCACGAACTCGAGTCACGGGTTCGAATCGAGGCATCCCACTCGACCGATTCCCGAGAACTCGCGTTACTCATCAAGAACTCGAGCCCCCATCGCGACGCTCCGCACGGACGACGGGCGGGACTCGGCACCACCGTGAACGGCTCCCGCGCCGCGGAGGCACGCGGGCATCACCTATCACCACGTCCGTACGCGCGCGCGGGTGCAACTCGCTATATCCACAGCCTAGGCGCATCGAGGAGGATGCCCCCCAGACGGATCCCCAGTCCCCCCGCTTCGTGACTCGATCGGAACCTCAGCGCGGGCGACGAATGCATCAAGGGTCGTCAAGATTTCATCGAGAGGGGCCAAGGAAGGCGCCCGATGCATTTCGTCGGAGGTTCCGGATGACTCACGCCGCGTCACGGCGGGCATCGCCCGATATCGCTCGGTCTCTCGTGTGCCCGCCGCTCCGCGCGCACGTCCGGACGATCGGGCCTCCGCCCTTTCGTGCGCGGCTCGCGCCGTGAGGGCATCACCTCACCACGTCCGTCCGTCACGTACGCGCGCGGGTGCAACTCGGTGCATCCACGGCCCCAGGCGCATCGAGGAGGATGCCCCCCAACTCTTCCCCCCTTCGTGACTCGATCGGAACCTCGGCACGGGCGACGAATGCATCAAGGGTCGTCAAGATTTCATCGAGAGGGGCCAAGGAAGGCGCCCCGCGATGCATTTCGTCGGAGGTTCCGGATGACTCACGCCGCGTTGTCGTCGCGGGCATCCGCCCGATCTCGCTTTCGGCTGCTCGTGTGCCCCGCCGCTCCCCCGCTCGACGTCACGGACGGGGGCCTCTCCGCCCTTCGTGCTGCGGCTCTGCCCGTGAGGGCATCACCTATCACCACGTCCGTACGCGCGCGCGGGGTGCAGCTCGTATATCCACAGCCTAGGCGCATCGAGGAGGATGCCCCCCAACTCTTCCCCCCCGTGACTCGATCGGAACCTCAGCACGGGCGACGAATGCATCAAGGGTCGTCAAGATTTCATCGAGAGGGGCCAAGGAAGACGGCCCGCGATGCATTGCGTCGGAGGTTCCGATGACTCACGCCGCGTTGTCGGCGGGCATCCGCCCCGATATCGCTTTCGGGCTCGTGTGCCCCGCCCCGCGAACACGTCCGGACGATCGGCCTCGGCCTCGAGTGAGGGCATCACCTATCACCACGTCCGTGTGCGCGCGCGCGGGTGCAACTCGTATCCACGCCTCAGGCGCATCGAGGATGCCCCCGACTCCCCACCTCACCGCGTCGCGACTCGACGGCGTCGCGCGGGCGGCGACCCGTGCATCACATCAGGGGCATCGAGAATATCGAGAGGGACCAAGGAAGATGCGCGTCGTGATGCGCCCATGCATCGTCGATGCTAGAACAAGCCACGCCGCGATGCCCACATGCCCCCCGCACCGCGCACGCGTCGCGACTCGATCGGCACCTCAACAAGGGCGACCCGTGCATCAAGGGGCATCAAGAATATCGAGAGGGACCAAGGAAGATGCCTCGTGATGCATTGCCCATGCATCGTCGATGCTAGAACAAGCCACGCCGCGATGCCCACATTTTTCCGAGGGTCGCACCGGCTCACCGCGTACGACGATCGCGACGACTCACCGCACCTCGCAGGCGACCCGTGCATCAAGGGGCATCAAGAATATCGAGAGGGGCACCAAGGAAGATGCCCAAGGAAGATGCCCCGCCCATGCATCGTCGTCGATGCTAGAACAAGCCACGCCGCGATGCCCACATTTTTCCGAGGGTCGCTCTTGCACCCGGCCACGGACGACCGAGATTCGGTGGTGTGCACGATTACTCGATCGAATCGGCCACCATGCCATGCCATGGGAAACGACGCTATACTAGCTTGGGGAGGCTTGCATTAGCGTGGGGGGGAAGCCCCATGGCGTCCCTGCGCAACCCACCTGGGGCGTGGGAAGGCAGGGAACCACTCCCCCCCCCCATAGGTGAATATGCAAAACCCCTGTTTTGTACAAGTAGATATCGAGGAGACATAAGGTTTTAAACTGACCAAATCTCCGAATTTTGGTCTGATTTTTTGCAGGGATACTCACAATAATCAGTCCTAGTGTCGGAAAAATTGGCATAATTTTTTGCCATACCAATTTTTTTTTTTGAATTTTCAAAGTGCCAAATCTGAAACAATTCCCAAAAAATGGAAAATGGGTCTAGAGATCGAATTTTGAGCTGAAATTTTGTAGGCATGTTCACAAAAATATGCAGAAGGTGCCCACCAAATTTCGTTGCATTCCATGCAGTGGTTGATTTTATATGATTTTTCAACCGAAATCGCCGAAATCGCATCAGCAAAAAATTATGGGTCTCTTAGAGTCATGTGCTACCAACCGAATTTTGAGCTGATTTTTTGTAGGCAACTCCCCTTTAACATTTCTAGGGTGTCCACCAAATTTCGTAGCATTTCACAAAAATTTGATTTTTTGTGATTTTTTCAGTAATATAGGGAATAAAATAGAATGACAACGTGGGTCATGAGTAGTTTTCTCCCAAAACTTCCTAAGAGGGGGTGCAAGGAATCATGTTTTGAGGGAACATTGAAGCTTGTAACTCGGCAGTTGGTGACTCGAGGAGTCACGCAAGCACCAAGTGGTGCAAGGGGTTAAATCTTGGTGACTGTGCTGTTCGGTAAGTGGTTCACCTCTTGGTGACTTCATGGTGGGGACTCGACACGGAGTCTCGAGTCACGCACCTTGGGGTCGAGTCACCCACTGGAGTCTTGTTCTGGTCGAGTCACTGAGGAGAGTCACGCACCCGAGGGTCGAGTCACCAGGATCACGCACGGGAACTCGAGTCACGCACCGGACGAGTCGCACAGTCACTCGAGTCACGCATCCGAGGAACTCACCCACTCCCAGAACTCGAGTCACGCACGAACTCGAGTCACTCACGGAACTCGAGTCACGCACTCGAGTCACGGTCAGCACTCGAGAACTCACGAGGATCACGAGTCATCCAGAACTCGAGTCACGCATCGTAGAACTCGAGTCACCCACTGGATCAGAACTCGAGGATCTTCAGAACTCGGTCAACTCGAGTCACCCAACTCGAGTCACCCATCGAGAACTCGAGTCACGCATCAGGAACTCGGGTCACGCACCCAGAACTCGAGTCACGCATCAGGAACTCGAGTCACGCCGTCGAGTCACCCACGGATCACTCGAGAACTCGAGTCACTCATCGAACTCGAGTCACCAACATCGGGAACTCGAGTCACCCATCGGGGACTCGAGTCACCCACGAATCACGCTCGAGAACTCGAGGTCACCATCAAGGAGTCACGCTCGGAACTCGAGTCGAACTCGAGTCTCATCGAACTCGAGTCACCCACGAGGAACTCACGCATCGAACTCGAGTCACGACACCAGAACTCGAGTCCGCGATCGGGATCGCGAGTCAACTCGGGATCGCCTCTCGAGTCACTCGAGGAGACTCGACGTCATCGAACTCGAGTCACCCATCGGGAACTCGAGTTACCCATCGAGAACTCGAGTCACCCGAGATCACGCATCGAGAACTCGGTCAATCGAAACTCGAGGTCACGCAGGATCACTCAGACTCGAGTCACCCCATCGGAACTCGAGTTACATCGGAACTCGAGTCACGCATCACGATCGAGTCACCCACGAACTCGGAGTCCCACGGAACTCGAGTTACTCATCAAGAACTCGAGTCACCATCACGGGGAACTCGAGTCACGCACCCAGAACTCGAGTCACCCATCAGGATCACGCATCAGGAACTCGGGTCACGCATCAGGAACTCGAGTCACGCATCAGGAACTCGAGTCACGCATCGAGGGCTCGAGTCACCCACTCATGAGTCACGCCTCGAGAACTCGAGTCACTCATCGGAACTCGAGTCACCCACTCTCGCATCGGGAACTCGAGTCACATCGAGAACTCGAGTCACCCATCAGAACTCGAGTCCCATCGGAACTCGAGAGTCACCCACAGGACTCGAGTCACCATCAGGAACTCGAGTCACCACGCATCAGGAACTCGAGTCACGCATCAGGAACTCGAGTCTCGCAGAACTCGAGAACTCGAGACGGGAACTCACGAGTCACGCATCGGAACTCGAGTCACGCATCAGAACTCGAGTCACCCACGAGATCACCCACTTGCCTCGAGAACTCGAGTTACTCATCAAGAGTCTCCACTCGAGCACTCAGTCACCCAGGAACTCTCGAGTCCACGAACTCGAGTCGAGTCACGCATCAGAACTCGGAGTCACGCCCACGGGGACTCGAGTCACCGACAACGACTCGAGTCACGCATCGGAACGAGAGTCACGCACAGAACTCGACCCATCCGAACTCGAGTCCGCATCGAGTCGAACTCGACTCACAGGAACTCGAGAGCTCAGAACTCGAGTTACTCAGAACTCGACTCCACAAGACGACGCCATCCGGGACTCGAGTCACGCATCGGGAACTCGAGTCACGCTCGGGAGTCACTCAGGAACTCGAGTTACTCATCGAGAACTCGAGTCACCAACTCCAGACTCGAGTTACCCATCAAGAACTCGAGTCACCCACTGGGATCACGCATCAGAACTCGAGTCACGCATCAGGAACTCGAGTCACCCATCGAATCGACCGAGTCGAGTCATCGAGAACTCGAGTCATGCATCAAGAACTCGAGTCACGCATCACTCGAAGATCCACCTCGGTCACGCATCGAAAGTCAGTCACTCGATCGCCGCAGCTCGAGTCACTCATCAGGACTCGGTCACCCGTCGAACTCGAGTCGAGTCACGCACCCAGAACTCGAGTCACCCACCGGGATCACGCATCAGGAACTCGAGTCACGCATCAGGAACTCGAGTCACCCACTAGATCAGGAACTCGAGTCACGATCAACTCGAGTCACCCATCGGATCCTTCACCCGAGAACTCGAGTCCCGCACCGAACTCGAGTCGAGTCACGCACTCGAGGACCTCGAGTCGAGTCACCCACTCGGAGTCGAGAACCGAGTCAGCCATCACTCGGTCACGCATCGAGACTCGAGTCACGCACGAACGCGAGTCACCCACAGGGATCTTTCACGCATCGAGAACTCGAGTCACGCCAGAACTCGAGTCCACACATCGGAACTCGAGTCACGCATCGGAACGAGTCACACTCGGATCACCGAGACTCGAGTCACTCGAACTCGAGTCCCGGGACTCGAAACCACTCGAGTCACCAGTCGATCACGCATCGAGATCGACTCGACGATCCGAACTCGAGTCACGAGACCTTCGAGAGTCGCACTCGAGACACCCACCCGAACTCGAGAGAACTCGAGCATCCGACTCGAGTCACCCACGAGATCACGCCGAGAACTCGAGTCACGCACCGGAACTCGAGTCACCCACATCGAACTCGAGTCACGCAACTCGAGTCCCGCACCCGAGCACTCGAGTCAGCCACATCAGAACTCGGCACGTCACGCACTCGGTCGACTCATCGAAGAACCCAGGATCACCATCCAGACTCGAGTCACACCATCAGGACTCGAGTCACCCGGACCACCGAACTCGACCGCGCATCGGAACTCGA
>JAQQTP010000020.1:4795000-4800000 GCA_029884605.1 Ormosia emarginata | reverse complement strand
ACAGGGCATCATCGTCGACCTGCGATCGCGCCGCGCCCGCAGTCGACACCACGATCCCACACGGGCGCACGCGGAGCATCGCATGGATGCCCCCGAGGGCCAAGCCATCCGGCGTTCGCATCCCGCAGCGGCATCTCATATCGATGCAATCAAATCCAAATTGCAGCATGACTCGAGAACATCGAGTAGATCAAGGAAGATGCCTAGGGGCACTCAGGATAAATCATCGCCCGATGCTAGAACAAGCCCGTCGCCCACACATGCGCCGTCCATCGGGTCCCGCTCTCAAATCCTCGCCGGCCGCCCCGAGCACCGATTTGTGCATCAGGCGATCGGCAAACGGGTAGGCATCGGCCCCACGTGAATGTCGATCCCATGGAACATGCCGGTCAATTTTTGGATTTTCCAAGCATGCCCGTCGCATGCCATTTGATTTTTCATCATGCCGGTCCGGCAGTTCCAAGCGTTTTCACGCCGAGAAGCCACGATTTTTGCATCGCCCACATCATTCCCAACCGATCAACGCCCACCATTTTAAAATCGATGGAAAATGGGTTCTCACTTTGACCGATGCATCACCGATGCTTGACCGAGCATGTCAACGCCACCAACCACCCACCACTATCATGAGGCGTGTTTTTCCTTGGAGACCATTGCGAGGATCGAGCATTGCAGCCTGCAGTGCAGCACGAAAACACTTCCAAGCTTCAAGTCCCGGGGCTCGATGCCGCCACATTGCGTCGAGGGTTTTCAAAGCAATTCCCACATTTTAGAGGAGGGCGCATAAGGGAATTTTCCAATTTGCAGTCGAAATTCCCGCCGACTCAATTTTGCTCACTTTTTTTTACTCACGCAAAAGCGAACAAATCTTGCATCCGATCATCGATGCCCCGCAACAACCATTTGAAATCGGCCCATCGATTTTTTTTTGGCACGATGATTAACACCATTTCTTCCAGGCTCCTTGAGTCAATTTTTTCGAATTGAGCAGTCCCAAGGAAAATCATTGGATGCTCGAGTTCCCGATTTCGATTCCACCAGCATTCTTGTTCACCCACTCGATGCATCAAGACATCGAAAGCGACGCATCGGCAAACATGCTCATCTGAAACCCAAGTCTGCCTCAGGGAATCGAGGATCAGATGCAGACTGAGAGTTCCTGAAATTTCGATGAGATTCCGACTTTCGGCAGGCCTCGCCCAGGTCAGGCCGACTGCCGTCCCCATTGCTCAACCCCCACATGAACTCGAGGTCACCATTGTGGAGTCAAGGCATGGGCACGATGATGATTTTTCGCCGCTGATAACAAATCAAAGAGTCACGCAAGAATCAGTCGTCGCATTCGGAACTCGAGAAACGCTCCACCCGTTTTGTCACAATTTTTTTTGCCAGCTCGATCCATCCCGAGTTCTCGATTTTCTTAGTCAACCAAAAATCAGAACTCGCCAAATCTACCACACGTCGAGAACTGCGAATTTGGAACAGATTTTACGACATCGAATTTTGGTCACGGTCAGATCGGTCACAAAACTTTGATCGGGTTCCTTTCGCTCGCCAAAACCACCAATTGAACTTCCGCCACGCACTCGGGTTTTCATCGGGAATTTTTCAGTCAAAGAGAGCTCGAGAGGTTCAGTGGGGAAAATGGATTACCATCGAACTCAGACCTCGAGAACTCGGCCTCCAAAAACTTCGAACCTCTCGCCCCGAAGAGAATCAGTGCCCTCGAGTCAAGTTTTCACACAAATCAGGCCACCCAAAACTCAGAAAATGCGGGAGAAAACCAGAACTCGAGTTCAACTCACATTGAATCGAGTCAGTGAGAGGGAAAGTCGCACGTCACCCATCGAACACTCAAGAGCGTCCGGTCTCGAGTCATGATCGGCCGCACGGGGGCTTCAAGGATCAGTCACCGAGTCAGTTGAATCGACCAAGAGGTCGATTTTCGAGTCACGACCACCGATTTCGAGTCACCACGGATCGAATGAGTCACCTCGTTGTCACGAACTCGAGCACCCACGTCGTCACATAAGCTCACACGCCTCGAGTCCTGAGCATCGACTCACCATCGAGAACTCGACGCGATAAACTGAGGATTCACCACCGTCACTCAAACAGTCAAGAACCCATCACACTCCGCATCGTTACCCCCGGTCAGAACGACGATTCACTCGATTCGACACACACATCACACGAGCAATCACCATTACTCGAGTCACCCACTCACGCCGGGCACTCCACTTCAGCCGCATCGAGACTCGAGTCGACCGAGCACCGATCAACTTCAACTCGAGTCGAGTCACGCACAGGTCAGAGCTCTCTCGAGTCACCAGTCACCCAGATCCTCACTTCAGCCACGAGCCGTCACGCAGAAGGAGCCGAGTCACCCACTCAGACCACGCACCTCACGTTACTCGGTCACTCGACCACCAAACTCGAGTCACCAGGCGGACTCGCGGCCCATCGGAACATCGAGTGGCGCGCGTCCGCCATCGACTCGAGCGCGACGCAAGCACGTCGGAGAGACCGACTCGACGGTCGAGCCACTCGTGACTCGACGAACTCGAGGGCGACGATCATCATCATCGAGAGGGGCACCCCGCATCATCGCGAGGTTCCGAATGACTCACGCCGCGTTGTCGGCGGGCATCCGCCCGATGATCGCTCGGCCGTCGAGTGCCCCGCCGCTCCCGCCCACTCGACACACGTCCGGACGATCGGGCCTCCGCCTCGTGCTCGGCTCGCCCGAGGGCATCACCTATCACCACGTCCGTACGCGCGCGGGGGCAACTCGTATATCCACAGCCTCAGGCGCATCGAGGAGGATCCCCCACTCTTCCCCCGCCGCTCGTGACTCGACGGAACCTCGGCACGGCGACGAAT
Organism: Ormosia emarginata; assembly: GCA_029884605.1. Taxonomy (NCBI): domain Eukaryota; kingdom Viridiplantae; phylum Streptophyta; class Magnoliopsida; order Fabales; family Fabaceae; genus Ormosia; species Ormosia emarginata. The sequence goes on along the minus strand of JAQQTP010000020.1, from coordinate 4,797,117 downwards.
GCATCAAGGGTCGTCAAGATTTCATCGAGAGGGGCCAAGGAAGCCGCGACATTTCGGGAGGTTCCGGATGACTCACGCCGCGTTGCCGGCGGGCATCCGCCCCGATCCGCCGGCCGCTCGCTGTGCGTCCCGCTCCCGAACACGTCGACACCTCGACTCGCGGCTCGCCCCCGAGGCATCTCGATCACCACGTCCGCCGCGCGCGCGGTGCAACTCGATCCACATCGACATCGAGGAGGATCCCCATCGGCATCACACGCGACTCGAGGCACTCGACGCTCGACCAACTCGGGTCGCCGGCATCAAACAATCACGAGAATCGAGATCGAATCGAGATGCATCGCATCGGATGCTCAAGCCACTCAGAAGGTGCCCACATTTCGAGGATTTTATGCATCGCACGAAATCCCACATCGCGCGATCTCGAGTTATGGGTCTCAGTCATGTCGACCAACCGAATTTTGAGCTCCCCTTTAACATTTCTAGGGTGTCCACCAAATTTCGTAGCATTTCACAAAAATGTGATTTTTTCATCGCCGAGAAATCCGACCCGAATGAGTCGTCCTTCCTCGAGGCTTACTCGAGGGAACATCGAAGCTTGTAACTCAACCGAACTCGAGTCACGCAAGTCCATCACACGGTGACTCAAGGGGGTCACCTCGGAGACTCGAGTCACTCATGAGACTCGAGTCACGCATCGGACTCGAGTCACGCACTCGAGTCACCCACTCGGACTCGAGGCCTCAGAACTCGAGTCACCTCGAGTCACCCACATCGAACTCGAGTCCCACCCGAGACTCGAGTCACCCATCCGGGCATCACCATCGAGAGAGTCACGCACGGGAACTCGAGTCCCACGAACTCGAGTCACCCACTCGAGTCACCATCGGGACTCGAGTCACGCACAACGAGTCACGCATCGAACTCGAGCACGCATCGAGTCACCCACTAGGACCTTTCCTCAAGAACTCGAGTTACTCATCAAGAACTCGAGTCACCCACATCAGGAACTCGAGTCACGCACCCAGAACTCGAGTCACCCATCAGGATCACGCATCAGGAACTCGGGTCACGCACCCAGAACTCGAGTCACGCATCAGGAACTCGAGTCACCCATCAGGAATTCGAGTCACCCCGAGTCACTCATCAGAGAGTCACCAACATCGGAAGTCTCATCAACTCGAGTCACCCACATCGGAACTCGAGTCACCATCAAGAACTCGAGTCACCCATCAGAACTCGAGTCACCCAAGGAGACTCGCAAGAACTCGAGTCACATCAAGAACTCGAGTCACCAGCATCAGGAACTCGAGTTACCCATCAAGAACTCGAGTCACCCACCGGGATCACGCATCAGACTCGAGTCACGCATCCAGAATTCGAGTCACCCACTAGGACCTTTCCTCAAGAACTCGAGTTACTCATCAAGAACTCGAGTCACCCACATCCGGAACTCGAGTCACGCATCAGGAATTCGAGTCACCCACTAGGATTTTGCCTCAAGAGCTCGAGTTACTCATCAAGAACTCGAGTCACCAACATCAGGAACTCGAGTTACCCATCAAGAACTCGAGTCACCCACCGATCAGGAACTCGAGTCACGCATCAAGAACCATCGGGAACTTCGAGTCACGAGAACTCGGTTACCATCGAGAACTCGAGTCACCCACATCGGTCGAGGAACTCGAGTCACCCATCACCCTCGAGTCACCCACTCGAGTCACTCATCGAGACTCGAGTCACCATCTCGAGTTTCGAGTCACCCACATCGGAACTCGAGAGTCACCCATCGAACTCGAGTCACCCACAGGAACTCGAGTCCGCATCGGGAACTCGAGTCACGCATCATCGAACTCGAGTCACCCACTAGATCACGCATCGAGAACTCGAGTTACACGCATCAAGAACTCGAGTCACCCACATCGAGAACTCGAGTCACCAACACCCTCCACCCAGAAACTCGAGTCTCGGGTCATCGAGTCACCACCGAACTCGAGTCACGCATCAGGAACTCGAGTCACTCGAGTCACCCACCGGGATCACGCATCAGGAACTCGAGCCACGCATCAAGAATTCGAGTCAGCCACTAGGACCTTTCCTCGAGAACTCGAGTTACT
>JAQQTP010000020.1:4782500-4787500 GCA_029884605.1 Ormosia emarginata | reverse complement strand
ATCACGACGAGTGACTCGAGAACTCACGAATCGAGTCACCAAACCAACTCGAACACTCACTCGAGTCCGAACACCATCAGAACTCGAGTCACCCCGAGTACCGAGTCAAGTCAAACTTTCCACAGTCTCGAGTCACCCAATCCGAATCAGAGAACATCACAGAACTCGAGTCACCGAGTCAATTTGCACTCACGAAGTCCCCCAACCTTTCATGAAGAACTCGAGTCACCAGCACTCGAGTCAAAACCTCTAGCATTACAACGAGTCAAGAGAATCGAGTCTCGCATCAGAACTCGAGTCACCCAAACGAGTCAATCATCATCAACTCCCTCAAGAGCTCACGTCCACGGACTCAGAGAGTCACAGAACTCAGTCAATCAGAACTCGAGTCTCGAGTCATTCAACTCAAAGAAAAATTGTCACCCACGAGAACTCGAGTCACCATCACAGAAGCTCGAGTCAATCACGAACTCAGTCACCACAAGAACAGAACTCATTTACACACGAACACGAGTCACCCACACTCGAGTCCCATCAGAGCACTCGAGTCACAAGAATCACAATCACCATGAGTCACCGAGAGTCACCATCAAGAACTCGAGTCACGAGTCATCCCACTCCATCCGAGATCACTCCGCCATCGAGGCCTCCGCAGAACTCGAGTCAAATCACACTCACGCCAAGGAACTCGAGTCCGCATCGCGAACTCGAGTCACCCAGAACTCGAGTCCCGATCAGCAGATCGAGCACGGGACTCGGATCACTCGAGCACTCGAGTCCTCGAGTCACATCGAGGCTCGAGTCCCGCACCGCCGAGAACTCGAGTCACCAATCGAATCCTCGAGTCACGACCACCTCGAGACCCAGAGATCGATCGAGATCCGGTCCGAATCGAGACCCAGATCGAGGATCCGACTCACCAAGCTTCGACAGTCACCCAGAGAACCGTCCACGATCGGAGGTCACGAGTCACACCGACCACGATCAACTCGAGTCACCCACTCGGAGGTTTCTCACCCACTCGACTCGAGCCACGATCCGTCATCGAGCCGAGTCACGCCACGAGAGAACTCACGAGTCACGCACTCGAGTCGGGCCCGAGACGAGTCCGACCACGTCCGAACTCGAGTCACCATCGAGACCAAGAATCGAGTCGAGTCGAGTCACTGGAACCTCGAGAGTCATCGAGTCACGCCGTCACGAACTCGAGTCCGCGACTCAGCACTCGAGTCACACTCGAGTCGAACTCGAGTCGACGAGAACTCACCAAGCTCGAGTCACCCAAGAACGATCGAGTCGGGCCATCCGCGAACCGAACTCGACCCAGCCCGCACCGAGTCAACTCGAGTCACCCATCAGTCACCACATCAAGTTCCGCAGGTCGAGTCACCGCATCCTCACCCGGGTCCGAGTCACCCATCGAGAACTCGAGTCACCCCAGATCCGCCGCGACATCGGTCCCGAGGAACTCGAGTCACCACGCATCAGGCCTCCGAGATCTCCACCAAGAGTCACCGCACCACTCGAACTCGAGTCACCCACCACGACTCGCAAAACCGGAAATCCCACGCAGCATCGCCGATCGAGTCCCACCCGCAAGAACTCGAGTCACCCGTAGTCACCCACCAGTAAACTCGAGCATCACCCAGATCAAGATCGAGTCACCATCGCACGCACGAACACGTAGCATCACAAGAACTCGAGTCCCAAGAACTCGAGTCACCACGACGTCAGCCGAACCCACCATCCGACCAGAGTCCGAGGAGTCGAGCCCAGGTCGAGTCAACGGATCGAGTTACTCAAGAACCGAGTCAAGCCATCACCAAATCCGAGTCCCCCACCGAGTCACCACCGAACTCGAGTCACCGACGAGGGGACTGACGGTCGCGAGGTCACGACTCGAGAATCAGACACACGAGATCACGCTCCGCGAGTCACCCCGATCCGAGTCACGCATCACTCGAGTCGACCATGGATCAGTCACGGTGAATCACGCTCGAGTCACGGAACTCGAAACTCGTCACGAGTCACTCAACTGGTCACCAGCACTCGAGTGGCCCAAGCTCGAGGTGACTCGAAGAACTCGAGTCGACCCGACACCGATCACGGCCACTCAGAGCATCGGAGTCACGGTCACTCGGTCCTCACCTCGATGACGAGGACTCGACCGTCACGGGGAAAGAACGAAGGAGTCAACACCGAGGTCGACGCCACCCACAGCTCGTTAGATCTCGCGGTCACCATGGGGATCCAGTCACGGCACCGAGTCACCCACGAGAACATCCGCATCAAGATCTCACGCGATCCAGAACCTCGAACTCGAGAACGCCGATCCTAACTCGAAGCATCGATCAAAAATCATCACGAACTCGAGTCACCCACTAGAACTCGAGCACGAATCAAAAACTCGAGTCACAATCACCCGATGCCTCCAGTCACGATCGGAACCCCGGCAACACGACTCACGCCACCGAGTCAGCTCTCGACTCCAGAACTCGAGTCACCCAGTATCACAAGCCGAGTCGAGTCTCCCGTTCGATCGCTCGAGTCACGCATCAATCGTTGAACGCGCCACCGCATCTCCAAACTCACCTCACCACACACCAAGCGAACTCCACCCACCGAGATTCACCCATCAGCCAAACGAGTCACCATCAAGGGACCAACCTCGGGACCACGGCAAGATCGAGCGCACGCACAACGTTTGGCCCGCGCGGAGCACGATCACGATCAAGCGTCGATCACATCGTTCGACTCGAGCCGCGGTCATCGAGTCACCGATCACCCATCACGAGCCCTATCGAGTCACCGCCACCGAGTGACGCATCGAGCATCGAGTCACATCGGACGTCCCCGAATCACGAGATCACGCGAGCGACAATCGACTCGAGCGCTCACCCCAGCAACAGCACCTCACTCGAGTCACCGGATCCGGATCACGATTTTCCAAGAATCGCGAGTCACCCACATCGAGTCACCCACTCGCGAGTCGCGCCCAGCACCCCGCGGCGCGAACGTCGACACGAGGCACACGAACCGCCACCACGATGCTCGTGGAACCGAATCGCGCAAGGCCCAAGGAACTTCCCACCACGCCATCCTGTGAGATGCAAGCTTCGACCCACTGACCAGTCACCCACGGAACCATCGAGTGTCCAACCGAGAAACGCGAGTCCGCACACAATGCCCGGCGACCATCGAAAATTCCCCGAAGAACTCGAGTCACGCATGGGCGTCATCGCATCCCGAGCCGATTCACCCGCGCAGCGCGATCAGTCCGAGCATCGGAGGAGGCCGAGCACCACATCGAGACCTCCGACTCACGCCCGAACTCGACGGGGACCACGGACCGGACGCAATCATCCACCACCTCGAGATGCCATCGCACTCGAGTCACACGCGTCCCAAGAACGCGATACTTTACGCGGCGAGAACGATCCCCATCAGCAGATCCGTCACCACGCCGCGTCGCGCCGCAAGAGCACCGACCCGGCTCACGCTTCTCATCCGAGGCGACAATCGCTCGACACGAGCTCGAGTTGCCCCGGGAACTCGAGGCACGAGCGGCACGGCAACTCGAGGGCCCTTTCCCCGCGATCCGAAGATCAAATTCACCGTCGAGGCACGATCACTCGAATCAATCGACGCACGCGTTTGCACCTCGCACGGTCGGGCATCACTCGAGCCAACGCGGACGCCCGGCGGCCAGACGTCGCGCCGGGGACTCCCGACGCCGCTCGAGCTCGAGTCGAGCCACGGCCTCGCCCCCGCGTCCTTCACTCCGCCAACGACGGTCAACCCGCCCGCGCATCGACGGGACTCGCCCTTCCGGCGCGACTTCCACGCCGGTCACGCACGCACTCACTTTATCGGCGACCCGCAGCTCGCACCAACGACGACCCGATAAGACCGCCCCGACGCTCGGCCGATTACGATTTGGCCGGTGGCTCGTCAATCCCCATCATGATCAATCACGCTCCGGGACACCAGAGAGGAGGACACATCCTCACCCCATCCGCCATCGACATTTCGCTCGCAATTTTCCATCCCGCAATCACTTGAACGTTGCGAACGAGCCAAAAGTAGCCGCATGGACGGACGAATCATCGCATGAATACTTCCATTGCATTTTCGTCGACGATGCGCCACATCGCCACGTTGGAAACCGCATCGCGTCGTCGCGGGCGCCCACTAAGGACGCCAAAGTCATCCTGGTCATTGGGCGAATGGGATCAGTTGAAAGAAACGCGCCCGCCGCATCGATGCCCCCAACCTCCGCTCCGACAAGCCGAAGGGAAGAGGGAAATCCGCTTCGCCCTGGGATTCCTGAATCGACCGTGACTTTAGAACTCCCGCGACGGCTGAATCAATTCACTTTCACACGCGGCCCCGCTTAGGACCCCCCGGACTCGATCCGCGGGGATCCGATGGCGCCCAAGCCGCCCGGCATCAGTCGCGACGCCGACCGATCAATCCGCGCCGATCCGCCATGCACCGCCTCACCCGCCCACCCCTAGTGCATCAAGTCGCCGCCCCCATCCACAAGCCTCGCACCATCATCACAGATTTTCACCAAGTCGCCCTTTGGTCAAGCATGGCAAGTCAAGCAGACATCGACCATCGTCCTTCACAGCACGCGCCCGTTCGTTCCTTCCCGATCCATCCCTTAAGCTCCTTCGCATTTGCATGGCATCCATCGAGCAACTCCGCCCGCTCATCGCCCCATCCATCGCACATTTCTCTCACGAGGCGTTCAAACTAGCTTTCCCCGCGCCATTACCCCCACGCAACCCTTTTTGTATCATCGCAATGCTTTGCTCTGCATTCGAGCCGACTTCGAATTCGCCACCAACCAGATTAAGTCCGTGCTCGCACGCACGCCGCGGCTCGGCCGGGGGACCTGAGCCGACGGCCCGTCCCGCCCGCGAAGCGACCGCGTCACGCCCCACCTTCAGGCACGCCATCAGCCACCGGGCGCCCTCTCCGAGAGGGGGGTTTTA
>JAQQTP010000020.1:4770000-4775000 GCA_029884605.1 Ormosia emarginata | reverse complement strand
GAGGAGACATAAGGTTTTAAACTGACCAAATCTCCGAATTTTGGTCTGATTTTTTGCAGGGATACTCACAATAATCAGTCCTAGTGTCGGAAAAATTGGCATAATTTTTTGCCATACCAATTTTTTTTTTTGAATTTTTCAAAGTGCCAAATCTGAAACAATTCCCAAAAAATGGAAAATGGGTCTAGAGATCGAATTTTGAGCTGAAATTTTGTAGGCATGTTCACAAAAATATGCAGAAGGTGCCCACCAAATTTCGTTGCATTCCATGCAGTGGTTGATTTTATATGATTTTTCAACCGAAATCGCCAGCGCGCGCAAAATTATGGGTCTCTTAGAGTCATGTGCTACCAACCGAATTTTGAGCTGATTTTTTTTGTAGGCAACTCCCCTTTAACATTTCTAGGGTGTCCACCAAATTTCGTAGCATTTCACAAAAATTTGATTTTTTGTGATTTTTTCGTAGAATATAGGGAATAACCGAGAAATCCGACAACGTGGGTCATGAGTAGTTTTCTCCCCAAAACTTCCCTTAAGAGGCTTAGGGGGGTGCAAGGAATCATGTTTTGAGGCAACATTGAAGCTTGTAACTCAACCTTGCAAGTTGGTGACTCGAGTCACGCAAGCACCAAGTGGTGCAAAGGGGGTTAAATCTTGGTGACTGGTGCTAGTTCTGGGGTGGGGTTCACCTTGGTGACTTTCATGGTGGGTGACTCAGTCACTCGGGAACTCGAGTCACGCACTTCGAGTCACCCACTAGGATCTTGGGTGACACTCGAGTCACCCGCACCGAGACTCGAGTCACGCACCCGAACTCACACCCACTCACGACGAACTCGAGTCACGCACGTCTCGAGTCACGACGAGAACTCGAGTCACCCACGAACTCGAGACCCACCGAACTCGAGTCACTCGTCACCCACCGATCGAGTCAGAACCGAGTCACGCACTCGTGAACTCGAGTCATCGTGCAACTCAGAACTCCCATCGAGTCGAGTCACGATCCAGAACCGAGTCACCCACTAGACTCGAGTCACTCTTTCAAGAACTCGAGTCTCTCAGTCAAGAACTCGAGTCTCGAGAACTCGAGTCACTCACATCAGAACTCGAACGAGTCACCCACCCGTGAACTCGAGTCACGCACCACGTAACTCGAGTCACCCATCGAGTCACGCACTCACCGAACTCGAGTCACGCATCAGGAACTCGAGTCACGCATCAGGAATTCGAGTCACCCACTAGGATTTTGCCTCAAGAGCTCGAGTTACTCATCAAGAACTCGAGTCACCAACATCCAGGAACTCGAGTTACCCATCAAGAACTCGAGTCACCCATCATAGAACTCGAGTCACGCATCAAGAACTCGAGTCACCCACCCAAGAACTCGAGTCACCCATCAAGAACTCGAGTCACCCACATCCAGAACTCGAGTCACGCATCAGAACCTCACCCACAAGAACTCGAGTCACTCATCAGAACTCGAGTCACCAAGAACTCGAACTCGAGTCACGCCACAAGAACTCGAGTCACGCAACATCGAGTCACCCACGAGGACATCGAGTCACCATCAAGAACAAGAACATCGTGAACTCGAGTTACTCATCAAGAACTCGAGTCACCCACATCCGGAACTCGAGTCACCCACCGGGATCACGCATCAGGAACTCGAGTCACGCATCAAGAATTCGAGTCACCCACTAGGACCTTTCCTCAAGAACTCGAGTTACTCATCAAGAACTCGAGTCACCCACATCCGGAACTCGAGTCACGCATCAGGAATTCGAGTCACCCACTAGGACACGCACCCACGAGTCACCATCGAGAACTCGAGTCACGCATCGTCACTCGAGTCACCAACGAGACTCGAGTCACCCATCGAACTCGAGTCACCCACCTCGAGTCACCCACTCAAGGATCTCGCCGAGAACTCGAGTCACCCACAAGAACTCGAGTCACCCACAGGATCGAGTCTCGCATCAGAACTCGAGTCACCCACATCAGGAACTCGAGTCACCCACCGAGATCACGACAAGAGTCACCACCCGAACTCGAGTCACCCACGACTCGAACTCGAGTCTCGAGCACGCACAAGAACTCGAGTCACCCACTCGAGATCACGCCTCGAGTCACCCGAGTCACCATCAGAACTCGAGTCACCAACATCAGGAACTCGAGTCACCAACATCAGGAACTCGAGTTACCCATCAAGAACTCGAGTCACCCACCGGGATCACGCATCAGAACTCGAGTCACGCATCCAGAATTCGAGTCAGCCACTAGGACCTTTCCTCAAGAACTCGAGTTACTCATCAAGAACTCGAGTCACCCACATCCGGAACTCGAGTCCCGCACGAACTCCAGAACTCGAGTCACCAACATCAGGAACTCGAGTTACCCATCAAGAACTCGAGTCACCCACGAACTCGAGTCAACTCGAGTCACGATCAAGAACTCGAGTCACCCACCCATCACGCACGAACTCGAGTCACATCAAGAACTCGAGTCTCGAGTCACATCAAGAACTCGAGTCACCCACATCGAGTCGAACTCGAGTCACCATCACGAACTCGAGTCACCATCAAGAACTCGAGTCACCAACATCAGGAACTCGAGTTACTCATCAAGAACTCGAGTCACCCACATCCGGAACTCGAGTCACGCATCAGGAATTCGAGTCACCCACTAGGATTTTGCCTCAAGAGCTCGAGTTACTCATCAAGAACTCGAGTCACCCATCAGGAACTCGAGTTACCCATCAAGAACTCGAGTCACCCACCGGGATCACGCATCAGGAACTCGAGTCACGCATCAAGAATCGAGTCACCCACTAGGATCTTTCCTCAAGAACTCGAGTTACTCATCAAGAACTCGAGTCACCCACATCCGGAACTCGAGTCCCGCACCCAGAACTCGAGTCACCCATCAGGATCACGCATCAGGAACTCGAGTCACGCACCCAGAACTCGAGTCACCCATCAGGATCACGCATCAGGAACTCGAGTCACGCATCAGGAACTCGAGTCACCCACTCAGATCGAGTCACCCTCAAGAACTCGAGTCACCATCAAGAACTCGAGTCACCCACATCCCGAGTCTCGAGTCACGCACCCGAACTCGAGTCACCCACTCGAGTCACGACCCGAGAACACCGAGTCACGAGTCACCTCACCCACACCGAACTCGAGTCACCCACAGTCAACTCAAGAACGAACTCGAGCCACGCATCCAGAATTCGAGTCACGCATCAGGAATTCGAGTCACCCACTAGGATTTTTCCTCAAGAGCTCGAGTTACTCATCCAGAACTCGAGTCACCAACATCAGGAACTCGAGTTACCCATCAAGAACTCGAGTCACCCACCGGGATCACGCATCAGAAACTCGAGTCACGCAGTCACCCAGAACTCGAGTTACCCATCAAGAACTCGAGTCACCCACATCCGGAACTCGAGTCACCGCACCCAGAACTCGAGTCACCCACTCGATCACGACATCGAACTCGAGTCACCCAACTCGAGTCGAGTCACCACGTCTCGAGTCACCCACCGAACTCGAGTCACCACACATCGAACTCGAGTCACGCATCGCAACTCGAGTCACCCACTCAGATCTTTCCTCACACTCGAGTTACTCACAAGAACTCGAGTCACTCACAACTCGAGTCGAGTCACCACAGTCACCATCAGAACTCGAGTCACCCACTCGACCCACGCACGAGTCACCCACCGGATCACGAGTCACGAGACTCGAGTCACGCATCAAGAATTCGAGTCACCCACTAGAGTCTTCATCCTCAGAACTCGAGTCACCCACCCGAACTCGAGTCACGCACCGTCAACTCGAGTCACCCACATCCGACACTCACGTCAGACCACGAGTCACCCACTCAACTCGAGTCACCCAGTCACGAGTCACCCACCAACCACGAACTCGAGTCACGCACTCGAACCCGAGTCCCCACTCAGAACTCGAGAACTCAGTCACCACCCAGAACTCGAGTCACCCACTCGAGTCACCCACTCGAGTCACCACCGAGTCACCACTCAACTCGAGTCACCCATCAGAACGAGTCCGAGAGTCACCCACTCTTTCCTCACGAACTCGAGTCACTCCAGAGTCAAGAACTCGAGTCACCAAAGAACTCGAACTCGAGTCACCATCTCAGAACTCGAGTCACCCACTCACGAACTCGAGTCACTCGAACTCGATCACACGCACCGAACTCGCCATCCCGAGTCACTCGAGTCACCCATCAAGAACTCGAGTCACCCACCAAGAACTCGAGTCACCCACCCAGTCACGACAAGAACTCGAGTCACCCACCCGAACTCGAGACCTCGAGTCACCCACTCATCACGAGTCACTCCACACGACCTCGAGTCACCTCAGAACTCTCGACCCATCCAACTCGAGTCACCCATCGAGTCACGATCTCGACCCACTCAGTCACCGATCAGTCACGAACTCTCGAGTCACCCACCAGACTCGAGTCACGAACCGAGACCCACACGAGTCACTCGAGTCACGCATCGTGAACTCGAGTCACCACGAGACCCTCGAGTCACCCATCGAGAACTCGAGTCACCCACCGGATCACGATCCGAGACACCACGAGTCACCGATCCGGAACTCGAGTCACCCACCAGAGTCTCACCACGACCCGAGTCACCATCAGAACTCGAGTCACCCACTCAAGAACTCGAGTCACTCGAGTCACGTGCATCGTCGATCCTCGCACCCACCACGATCACGCATCGAACTCGAGTCACACACATCAGAACTCGACCGAGTCACCCACACGAACTCGAGTCACCACAGAACTCGAGTCACCCATCACCACCTCGAGTCACCCACGAGAACTCGAGTCACCCAGTCACAAGAACTCGACCCATCGTGTCCCACCCACGAGTCACCATCGAGTCACCGCGAGTCACCCATCAGAACTCGAGTCACCCACCGATCAGTCACCCACCGAACTCGATCACGACCGACATCGAGTCA
>JAQQTP010000020.1:4757500-4762500 GCA_029884605.1 Ormosia emarginata | reverse complement strand
CGACCGCGCGACCGATCCCCACACCTCGCGCGGATCCCCCCAACTCTTCCCCCCGCTTCGTGACTCGATCGGAACCTCGCGGCGACGAATGCATCAAGGGTCGTCAAGATTTCATCGAGAGGGGCCAAGGAAGACGGCCCGCGATGCATTGCGTCGGAGGTTCCGAAAGACTCACGCCGCGTTGTCGGCGGGCATCCGCCCCGATATCGCTTTCGGCTGCTCGTGTGCCCGCCGCCCCGCGCACGTCCGGACGATCGCCTCCGCCGCCGTGCCGCGGCCGCGCCCGTGAGGGCATCACCTATCACCACGTCCGTACGCGCGCGCGGGTGCAACTCGTATATCCACAGCCTAGGCGCATCGAGGAGGATGCCCCCCAACTCTTCCCCCCGCTTCGTGACTCGACGGAACCTCGGCACGGGCGACGAATGCATCAAGGGGCCGGCCCGCACGCATCACCCGACTTCGTCATCGAGAGGGCCAAGGAAGACGGCGCATCGAGGAGGATGCCCCCAACTCCCCCCGCTCGTGACTCGACCCCTCACGGCGACGAATGCATCAAGGGTCGTCAAGATTTCATCGAGAGGGGCCAAGGAAGACGGCCCGCGATGCATTTCGTCGGAGGTTCCGATGACTCACGCCGCGTTGTCGGCGGCATCCGCCCGATCGCTTCGGCCGCCGTGCCGCGCCGCCCCGCGCACGTCCGGACGATCAGCCTCCGCCTCGTGCCGCGGCCGCGCCCGTGAGGGCATCACCTATCACCACGTCCGTCCGCGCGCGCGGTGCAACTCGTATATCCACGTCCTCGAGGAGGACCCCGCTCGTGACTCGCGCCTCGCACGGCGACGAATGCATCAAGGGTCGTCGATTTCATCGAGAGGGCCAAGGAAGACGGCCGCGATGCACCGTCGGAGGTTCCGATCTCACGCCCGCGTCGCGGCATCCGCCCCCAGGATGCCCCCCGCCCGCCGACGCCCCGCCGCCCGACGACCTTCCCGCGCGCGGGTGCACGACGGAGGAGGATGCCCCGACGAACCTCAAGACGGCGACGAATGATCAAGGGTCGCCAAGATTTCATCGAGAGGGGCCAAGGAAGACGGCCCGCGATGCATTGCGCCGGAGGTTCCGATGACTCACGCCGCGTTGTCGGCGGCATCCGCCCGATCTCGCTCGCCGCTCGCTCGCCGCTCGCGTCCCGATCGACGCCCCTCGCCCGCGAACACGTCCGGACCGATCGCGCCCTCCGCCTTTCGTGCCGGCCTCGCCTTTTCGCCCGCCCCGAGCGTGGCATCACCTATCACCACGTCCGTACGCGCGCGCGCGCGCATCGCAACTCGTATATCCACAGCCGACCCGTGCAGGCATCAAGCATCGAGAGGGACCAAGGAAGATGCCCGTGATGCATTGCCCATGCACTCGTCGATGCTAGAACAAGCCACGCCGCGATGCCCACATTTTTCCGAGGGTCGCACCGGCTCACCGCGTCGCGACTCGATCGGCACCTCAACAAGGGCGACCCGTGCATCAAGGGGCATCAAGAATATCGAGAGGGACCAAGGAAGATGCCCCGTGATGCATTGCCCATGCATCGTCGATGCTAGAACAAGCCACGCCGCGATGCCCACATTTTTCCGAGGGTCGCACCGGCTCACCGCGTCGCGACTCGATCGGCACCTCAACAAGGGCGACCCGTGCATCAAGGGGCATCAAGAATATCGAGAGGGACCAAGGAAGATGCCCCGTGATGCATTGCCCATGCATCGTCGATGCTAGAACAAGCCACGCCGCGATGCCCACATTTTTCCGAGGGTCGCTCTTGCACCCGGCCACGGACGACCGAGATTCGGTTGCCCGTGATTTGCCCATGCATCGGCACGCCGCGATGCCCACATTTTTCCGACGCTTTGCACCCGGCCACGACCGAGATTCGGTTGTGCACGATTACTCGATCGAATCGGCCACCATGCCATGGGAAACGACGCTATACTAGCTTGGGGAGGCTTGCATTAGCGTGGGGGGGAAGCCCCATGGCGTCCCTGCGCAACCCACTGTGGGCGTGGGAAGGCAGGGAACCACTCCCCCCTATAATAGGTGAATATGCAAAACCCTGTTTTGTACAAGTAGATATCCTTTTTCGCGAGGAGACATAAGGTTTTAAACTGACCAAATCTCCGAATTTTGGTCTGATTTTTTGCAGGGATACTCACAATAATCAGTCCTAGTGTCGGAAAAATTGGCATAATTTTTTGCCATACCAATTTTTTTTTTTGAATTTTCAAAGTGCCAAATCTGAAACAATTCCCAAAAAATGGAAAATGGGTCTAGAGATCGAATTTTGAGCTGAAATTTTGTAGGCATGTTCACAAAAATATGCAGAAGGTGCCCACCAAATTTCGTTGCATTCCATGCAGTGGTTGATTTTATATGATTTTTCAACCGAAATCGCCAGCGCGCGCAAAATTATGGGTCTCTTAGAGTCATGTGCTACCAACCGAATTTTGAGCTGATTTTTTGTAGGCAACTCCCCTTAACATTTCTAGGGTGTCCACCAAATTTCGTAGCATTTCACAAAAATTTGATTTTTTGTGATTTTTTCAGTAATATAGGGAATAACCGAGAAATCCGACAACGTGGGTCATGAGTAGTTTTCTCCCCAAAACTTCCTAAGAGGCTTAGGGGGTGCAAGGAATCATGTTTTGAGGGAACATTGAAGCTTGTAACTCAACCTTGCAAGTTGGTGACTCGAGTCACGCAAGCACCAAGTGGTGCAAAGGGTTAAATCAAACTGACTGTGCTGGTTCTGGTGTTTCAGGGGTTCACCTCACGCAAAGTGGTGCAGTGACTTTCTGGTGGGGTGACTCGAGTCACGGTGACTCGAGTCACTCGAGCACGCACTCGTGATTCTCGAGTCACGCACTAGGATCTTGAGTCACTCACCAGAACTCGAGTCACCCCAAGAACTCGAGTCACCCGTCAAGAACTCGAGTCACGAGTCACGCACCCAGAACTCGAGTCACCCACCGGGAACACGCATCAGGAACTCGAGTCACGCATCAGGAACTCGAGTTACCCATCAGGAACTCGAGTCACGCATCCAGAACTCGAGTCACCCACTAGGATCTTTCGAGAACTCGAGTTACTCATCAAGAACTCGAGTCACCCACATCAGGAACTCGAGTCACGCACCCAGAACTCGAGTCACCCATCGCAACGAGTCCTCGAGTCACGCACAGAACTCGAGTCACCCATCGAACTCGACCACTCGAACTCGAGTCACGCACGAACTCGAGTCACCACACTCGAGTCACGCATCACGAACTCGAGTCACCCACTCGAGTCACTCACATCATCAGAACTCGAGTCACCCACTCAGAACTCGAGTCATCAAGAACTCGAGTCACCAACATCAGGAACTCGAGTCACATCAAACTCGAGTCACCCATCGTCACCAAGAACAGTCAACTCGAGTCACCCAACTCGAGTCACCCACGATCACGAACTCGAACTCGAGTCACCCACGAACTCGAGTCACCCATCAGATCACGCACGTCGAGTTCCACGCATCAAGAATTCGAGTCAGAGTCACTCGAGTCACCCAACTCGAGTCACCACGACACTCAACTCAACTCGAGTCACCCATCAAGAACTCGAGTCACCCACTCACGATCACTCGAGTCACGCATCAGGAATTCGAGTCACCCACTAGGATCTTGCCTCAAGAGCTCGAGTTACTCATCAAGAACTCGAGTCACCAACATCAGGAACTCGAGTTACCCATCAAGAACTCGAGTCACCCACCGGGATCACGCATCAGGAACTCGAGTCACGCATCCAGAATTCGAGTCACCCACTAGGACCTTTCCTCAAGAACTCGAGTTACTCATCAAGAACTCGAGTCACCCACTAGGGTCTCAACTCGAACTCTCGAGTCACGCACATCCGAACTCGAGTCACGCATCGAACTCGAGTCACCCACTCAGATTTTCGAGTCAGCCCGAGACTCGAGTTACTCATCAAGAACTCGAGTCACCAACATCAGGAACTCGAGTTACCCATCAAGAACTCGGTCAACATCGAACTCGAGTTACCCAACTCGAGTCACGCACGATCACGAACTCGAACTCGAGTCACGCATCAAGAATTCGAGTCACCCACTAGGACCTTTCCTCAAGAACTCGAGTTACTCATCAAGAACTCGAGTCACCCACATCCGGAACTCGAGTCACGCATCAGGAATTCGAGTCACCCACTAGGATTTTGCCTCAAGAGCTCGAGTTACTCATCAAGAACTCGAGTCACCAACATCAGGAACTCGAGTCACGCATCAAGAACTCGAGTCACCCACCGGAGAACTCGAGTCACGAACTCGAGTCACCACTAGGATCAAGAACTCGAGTCACCCACTAGAGTCACCCACTCAGAACTCGAGTCACAAGAACTCGAGTCATCACGCAGAACTCGAGTCACGCATCCAGAATTCGAGTCACCCACTAGAGAACTCGAGTCACGCATCAAGAACTCGAGTCACGACATCCCGAGACTCGAGTCACCAAACTCGAGACCCACCCATCCGACTCGAGTCACCCACACGACAGAACTCGAGTCACGCATCAAGAGTCACTCACACGCATCGAAGACTCGAGTCACGCATCAAGAACTCGAGTCACGCACCCAGAACTCGAGTCACCCATCAGGATCACGCATCAGAACTCGAGTCATGCATCAAGAACTCGAGTCACGCACACAGAACTCGAGCCACCCATCAAGAACTCGAGTCTCGAGTTACCATCAAGAACTCGAGTCACCCACATCCAGAACTCGAGTCACGCATCAGGAATTCGAGTCACCCACTAGGATTTTTCCTCAAGAGCTCGAGTTACTCATCCAGAACTCGAGTCACCAACATCAGGAACTCGAGTTACCCGAACTCGAGTCACCCACCGAGTCGCCGAGTCACTCGAGTCACCACTCGAGTCAACTCGAGTCACCCACAGATCACGCAC
>JAQQTP010000020.1:4715000-4752500 GCA_029884605.1 Ormosia emarginata | reverse complement strand
ACATACACCATTATCACTATGAGAATCGCTTATGACACTCATGTAACGATCCACGTAGCATTCTCATGGCGGGTCTGTCCAATACATCATTACTCTAATATGTATCCATATGTAGACTTGATATCTCATATCCATGACCCATGAGATGTGGTCATCAGTCTACGCACATACTAGTCTCAATGCATTATTGTTGTCCAAATTAACAATAATACTTGACTAGGGACATTTAAGAATAGTATTTTATCCAATAGGATCTCACGGTTAAGTCATCCACTTGATGTCCTGTGGTATCAAACTTACTATTCTAAGGACTTTATTATGTCTAACAAAAAAGAACACAATAAATGAAATGCCTTATATATCAAAAATAGCATAATACAATGTATGTAAATACAAACAAAATGTATTGGCCACTAGGGCATACACCAACAATTTTCCACTTGCACTAGAGCCAATCAGGCATATTTCTAATGCCTAAAGACCTAGTGTGACCCTCATGCTTCTGCTGTGCAAGAGGCTTCATCAGTGGATCAGCAATGTTATCATCTGTTGGTACTCTGCATATCTTCACATCTCCTCTATCGATGATTTCTCGAATGAGATGGAAGCGCCTAAGTATATGTTTGGATCGCTGGTGAGATCTGGGCTCCTTAGCTTGTGCAATGGCTGCATTATTGTCACAATAGAGGTCCACTGGGTGCACAATGCTAGGAACTACACCAAGCTCAATAATGAACTTTCTAATCCAAACGGCCTCCTTTGCTGCATTGGAGGCAGCAATATACTCAGCCTCTGTGGTAGAATCAACGACGGTCTCCTGCTTTGAACTCTTCCAGCTCACAGCCCCACCATTCAAGCAATAAATAAAACCCGATTGCGATCTGGAGTCGTCCTTATCGGTTTGGAAGCTAGCATCAGTGTAACCCTTTATAACTAGTTCCTCCTCAGCTCCATATACCAAGAACGAATCCTTAGTCTTTCTTAAGTACTTAAGGATGTTCTTGACAACACCCCAGTGACTCTCACCGGGATCAGACTGGTACCTGCTCGTCATGCTCAAAGCATACGAGATATCTGGTTGAGTACATAACATGGCATACATGATAGATCCAATTGCAGATGCATATGAAATCTTACTCGTGCGATCCCTCTCATCCTAGGTGGAAGGGGATTGAGCCTTAGATAGGCTTATACCATGCGACATAGGCAAGAGTCCTTTCTTGGATTCATGCATGTTAAATCGTCTTCACACTTTGTCTATGTATGTACTCTGACTTAGGCCAAGCAATCTTTGCGATCTATCTCTATAGATCCTTATACCTAATACATAGGTGGCTTCGCCTAAGTCCTTCATAGAAAAGCACTTCCCTAACCAAGTCTTTACAGACTGTAGGGTGGGGATGTCATTTCCAATTAGTAGATTGTAGGGTGGGGATGTCATTTCCAATTAGTAGTATGTCATCTACATACAATACTAGAAAGACAACTGTGCTCCCACTAACCTTCTTGTAGACACAAGATTCTTCTTCATTCTTGATGAAACCAAACTGTTTGATTGTATCATCAAAATGAAGATTCCAGCTTCTGGAAGCTTGCTTCAATCCATAAATAGATCGTTGCAACTTGCATACCTTTCTAGCATCCTGTGGAGTGGCAAAACCCTCAGGTTGTATCATGTACACATCCTCGAGAAGATTTCCATTAAGGAAAGCAGTTTTGATATCCATTTGCTAGATTTTATAATCATGGTATGCTACAATAGCAAGCAAGATCCGAACGAATTTAAGCATCGCAACCGGGGAAAAAGTCTCATCATAGTCTACACCATGAATTTGCTTGAAACCTTTAGCCACCAATCACGCCTTAAAGGTATGCACATTACCATCCATGTCGGTTTTCTTCTTAAAAACCCACTTGCACCCAATGGGTTTTACCCCTTCAGGTGGGTCAACCAAGGTCCATACCTAGTTGGTATACATGGATTCCATTTCAGATCTCATGGCCTCAAGCCATTTTTCAGATTCTGGGCCAATAATGGCTTCCTGGTAAGTCACAGGCTCATCTTGATCCATGAGCAATACGTCACCTTGCTGAGTCATGAGAAATCCATATCTCTCTGGTTGATGACGTATCTTGTTAGACCTACACGGGTCTTATGCTACTAAAGCAGATTGTGGTTCCACAATGACTTGTGGAGGTTGTTCTATTTCCACCATTGGTTCGCTGCTACTCTGTGAACTTTGAATTTCTTCAAGTTCTACTTTCCTTCCACTGATTACTTCGGAGATAAACTCCTTTTCTAGGAATACAGCAGTCCGTGCGACAAACACTTTGCCCTCGGTAGGATTATAGAAATAATATCCTTTGGTTTCCTTGGGATACCCCACAAAGAAGTATTTATCTGATTTAGGGCCAAGCTTATCAGAAACTTGACGTTTCATATAAGCTTCGCAACCCCAAATCTTCATGAAAGACATTCTGGGTCGTCTCCCAGTCCATATCTTATATGGTGTCTGTTGAACCGTCTTAGATGAAACACGGTTAAGTGTGAAAGCCGCTCATTAACAGCATGTCCCCGTAAGAGTCCGGAAGGTCTGCATGACTCATCATGGATCAGACCATGTCCAACAAAGTCTGGTTCCTCATTTCAGAAACATCATTCCATTGTGGTGTTCCAGGAGGAGTGAGTTGAGATACTATCCCATACTCTTTCAGATGATCATCAAACTGTTGGCTTAAGTATTCACCTCCTCGATCTGATCGAAGAATTTTAATACTTTTGCCAAGTTGGTTTTGTACTTCAATCTTGAACTCTTTGAACTTTTCAAAGGATTCTGATTTGTGCTTCACAAGATATACAAATCCATATCTATTGAAATCATCAGTAAATGTAATGAAATATTGAAAACTGCCTCTAGCTAGTGTGTTTAGTGGCCCACATACATCACTATGTATGAGGCTCAAAAGATCACTAGCCCTTTCACCTTGTCCAGTGAATGGGGCCTTAGTCATCTTTCCCAATAAACAAGATTCACATATCTTATATGATTCGTAATCAAACGAGTCCAAGAATCTATCTTTATGGAGTTTGGAAATGCGTTTCTCATTTATATGGCCCAAACGACAATGCCAGAGATAAGTTGGGTTCATATCATTTGACTTGAACCTCTTTGTATTTACGTTATAAATGGGCGTTTCGAGATCAAGGACATAAAGTCCATTACTCAAATGTGCACTACCATAGAAAATATCATTCAAATAAAGAGAACAACTTTTGTTCTTAATTATAAAAGTAAAACCCTTCTTGTCCAAACAAGAAACAGAATGATATTCCCGCTAATAGCAGTACAAAATAACAATTATCCAATTCAATTACAAGCCCGTTAGCAAAGCTAATAAATAAGTCCCTACGGATAGTGCAAAGAAACCTTTGCTCCATTTCCCACTCGTAGGTCGACTTCGCCCTTAGTCAATGGTCTCATCGCTCTTTAGATCCTGCACATTTACATAAATGTGAGATCTACATCCAGTATCTAATACCCATGATGCAGTAGTAGATAAATTGACTTCTATAACAAAAATACCTGAAGTGGAACACTTCCCTTCTTCTTCTTGAGCTCCTCTAGGTACTTGGCACAGTTCTTCTTCCAATGTCCGGTCTGACTGCAGTGGAAGCATGTACCTTCCTTAGCCACTCCACCCACTGGTTTCAAGCCAGAAGTGCTAGGCTTGGACTTTTCCTTGCCCTTACCCTTCCACTTGTCCTGGGGCTTTTTCTGCTGTTTTTTGCCCTTGTTCTTATGGACCATCATTATGGCCTTTCCTTTGCCTTTGTTTATGTTCTGCTCAGCAGTTCTCAACATGCTTAGCAGCTTTGGTAGTGATTTGTCAATTTCATTCATGTTGTAGTTCATGACAAATTGACTAAAACTTTCCGGCAACGATTGCAGGACTAAGTCAGTGGCCAACTCTTGGCCTAAAGGAAAACCAAGTCTCTCTAGGTTTTCAATGTACCCAATCATCTTGAGTACATGAGCACCAATAGGCCTTCCTTCTACCAGCTTGCACTGAAATAGTGCTTTAGAGACCTCAAATCTCTCATGTCGAGCCTGCTCTTGATAAAGCTTTTTAAGGTGTACAATCATATCGTAGGCATCCATGTTCTCGTGTTGCTTTTGGAGCTCAGAGTTCATGGTGGCTAGCATTAGACATCTGACATCCAAGGCATCATCTTGATGCTTCTTATAAGCATCTCTTTCAGCTCTAGGGGCATTAGTAGTAGGTGGCTCAGGAATAGGCTGTTCTAAAACATACAGCTTTTTCTCTTGCTTAAGGACAATCCTCAAGTTCCTGTACCAGTCTAAGAAATTTGTCCCAGATAACTTGTCCTTGTCAAGGACTGATCGCAATGATAAGTTACTTGATGTGTTTGTTGCCATGGTAATCTATCAATAGAAATATGCAAAATATAAGTATCATGCCATAAACATATTTAACAAGGTCTTTAATTAAATACGTCTCCCACTATTTTATTCAAATCAATGACCCTCAACATTGACTCGGAAAATCCCATCGAAAGATTTCCTAGTAGGTCAAGATCCATATTTCACCTAGCTTTAAGTCAGCTTTGGCTGTTCGCCCAAAATTCGGTTATTTAGGTAGGAAACTCTTTCCAATTACATCATATGCAACTCTTGGATAGTTAGGTGAATAACATTTATTCTAATCCATCTAATGGACTAAAGCCCAACTTCATGCCTCTAAGCCTTCAATCCTATTGAAATGGCCTAGTTAAGTCAGACCCAATGGTTGGCATTTGGATATTACTCTTATCCCATCGCATCTTACTAATATAGATAAAGGCACTCTGCTTTGGCAAACCTACGCTTAATCGATATTAGTCTTGACGAGTGCCACGCATTGGAAGGCATCACATAATGACTTAATATTTTCTTTGAGGGAATTTTATTATTAGATCTCACCATTTATTAAACTTGTTTAACATACCATAAACATCATCCATGCATCTCATACATATAAAGCATATAATAAATGTGACATGGTTATGGCCTCTAAGAGAGTAGCATTAACTAATGCCAACTTCACCAAGCATCTCCCACCAACGTCCTCACTTGATGCCGTCTCCTTGTCTCCACATGAAGATTACATTATAGAAACCTCTTTTACATTCGAGGGAAGTTAGATGAGAAGAGAATGTATAATCAGAATGTAGAGAGAAAGGCACGACATGCAAGTCGTATTTAAAATAACCAAAATAGCATAAAATAAAGACTAAGGCCATAACCATGCACCATGCATCTCTAAGAATACATAAACACAAAGCAATAACACATTATTATTTTGTGAATTATAAAAACAGTTTTGAATATTGCACTTTCGAATATCACACACCATGGAACGGGGTTCGGGCGCAAGTGCCTGACGGGGATCCCGCCGCACAGTCGGTGAGCGGGGTCAAGGGAGGCCGCCCATGCGGGTGCGGGCAGCCCCACCCAAAATTTTTCATTCATATACCACCACTGGTTACTTGAACAAAAATTCGAGTCGGACCCCTTCTGCCTCTATGACAGCTAGGGCAACAACACTTGAACCCTAAGGCCCGCAAACACATGAACGCTTCATGTGCAGCAGGGGTTCCTCACAGCCGCCATCACCTATCCAAAAACCGGGTTTCTAGAATGCGTGGAGACATGAACACTTCATGTCATGAGGAAGCTTCATAGCCGCCGCAAAACGGAAACAAGGTTTCCAAAACCTTGTGTCACACTGCTATGTATATCGCATTCATACAGAAATATACAGAAACAGAAAGCATCCAAAACAGTTTTCGAAGAATCATACATATCACATATATATATACCAGAAAAACGCAAAAACAGAAAGCATTCAAAATGATTTTCATTCATACATATCACATAGATATATATATATACTAGAAAAATGCAGAAACAGAAAGTTTTCAAAACAATTTCAAAAAAACATATGAACATCTTCATGGTTTCAAAAACATCAACATGTTTCGTAAACAACAAATAAAACAGAACACAGTTTCATACATCATTATTTTGATTTCCGAAATAACACATAAAGATCATATCTTTTAAGAAAAGAAAGTAACGAATCATATTATCGCATATAACAAGAAAAGCAGAAAACCGAATCATGGTTTCGCAAGTGTCTCTGATACCACTGTTGGGAATTGCGGATCAAAATATCTAGGAACGAAATAATAGAATTCCCTCACAGGATCCATGCGAAAAGTCCATAATCTGAGTTTTAAAAGTTTACCTCTTGAAGCGTGACAAACGCAAGCGAGGTGAATCACCAACACCGTAATAGCGACGATGTTTCTACGGTATCCACACGAACAGACTTGCAAAAAGGAGTCATGCCTCTGTTTCGCGGTGCTAGTTGCGAATAGAAGAGAAGAACCTTTCACTATCTCTCACTCACTTTCTTAGGTGTGGCTAGGGTTATGATGTAACGTATGTAGCAGCCCCCTTAGCAGTACTATTTATAATAGTGGCTGCCTTAAGTGAGTGTGAGCAGTAGCAAGGTAAGTTGTGCAACACTAAACCTGTAACGCCCCAACTTTTGGGTAAAAGACCATTGTGTCCCTGTTTTGCTGTTTCTTATTTTTCTGTATGAAATACAGAAAAATAATACTGTTTGTTATTTTATTTGGTCGTTTTACATGATTTGTTTCGATACAAGAAAAATAAAAATTTTATCAAATTACTGTTTTAAATTTTTCTCAGTATCAAAAATGATGTATAATAATTGTCTAGTATTTTATATAATCGTTTTACGTATTTTTCTTCAAGACAAGTTGAAATTTTTTTTTTTCTCGAGCTCTTGTTTTAATTTTTCTGAAAGATATACAACTATATAATACCGCTTGGATATTTTATTTGAACGTTTTGGACGATTACCTACGTTGTGGGAAAAAATGGAAAAATGACCGTTACGTCCCGAACGTACTGTTTTTGCTGTTTTTGCTGTTTTTAATTGTTTTCTTCTTGATTTAATGCTCAATATTACTGTCTGTAATTTTATATGGACTTTTTGTGTGATTTGCTCCGGGGTAGGAAAATAATATTTTTCCGGACCGGGAAAATTGCTTTTTAATTATTCGAGAGGGGATCTTACTAAACCCAATTCTCGAATGAGCCTAAAATTAATCTTTTAATTTTTAGATTTAATCACAAATAAAATAATTTTATATTATTATAATATTATTTTATTAGTCAAGATAAATAAGTGACGGCGACCGGAAATATTTTGCGGGACCCACGTTTAGTCATCGAGTCTCGTACACGTGGACCAATGAGGAGCCTGGTCAAAATTGGTGGCTATGACTCATCGCAACGGCCAATAGGACGATGACACGTGGCGTGACACCTCAAGATCATGACTCGCCAGCCTTCTAGAAGGTTCCGTAAACGCCGACTCGGCCATGACTCACCGCAGCGACTCGCCAGTTCAGAAGCTTCTCGATGACTGTGCCGTGACTCACCATTTATGATGCAGCCAGTGATGCGGCCGGTGACTCGACATGCGACTCACCGCTTTGGAAAATATCTACGCCGACTCGCCATGTCGACTCACCGCTTTGGAAAATATCTACGCCGACTCATCCGCTCTAGAAAATATCTACGCCGACTCGCCATGTCTTGACTCACCCGTTCTAGAAAGTTCCACGATGACTCATCATACCGACTCATCGTAGTGAGTCACATGTTCTAGAAATTTCTCTTTGATGACTCGCTTTATGACTCATCAAGGGCAATCGGTAGAAAAATGATCAATAATAATTTCTACTCGCTAGTATAAGATAAAAATCTATGTATATTTTATTACCCATTAGACAATAGACATTAGCTTTATAAGCGTAAATTGTTGTTCATTGCTTATGATAAACCGAAAAATATCCTAAGCCTTCATCTTTTTCCCTGGAGTCTATAAATAGGAGAGTCTTGGCTCATTTTCAACTTTGGCAAGAAGCTCTCACCTTCCTTTTCTCTCCATGTGCTCCACGGCCATGGCTCCCAAATGGAGACAATCTCCACCCATTCACCTCACTTACTCTTCTACACATCCTTTTCTCCAAAGAACCAAGACCAAGCAACCAAAATTCTTTCTCATTTTCTCTCCCCTTGATTCGGCCAAAGCACCAAGAACACTTCTCCAAATTTCTAAAATTCCTACCAATATCATTTCTTGAATCCTCTCATCAATCCAAGACACTTTCATGTTAGGAATTTCTCAAGATTCCTTCATCTTCATCTTCCTATCAAGCAAAACCACAAAAGCTCATATCTCTCCCTTTCTTCAAGCTCACGGCCAACCCTCAAAAATCACCTTCCAAGCTTCTAAAAATTTAAATGACCATAGATCTTGAATCTCCATACCATTCTAAGGAACTTTCATGTTGGAAGTTTTTCCTAAATCATCCATTTTCATCCTTGTTCTCCAAGCTCAAGGTTTAAGGTTTTAAGTAGCTCTTGGTGGAGGAAGCTTGCTTGAAGGAGACATACAAGGAGCTTGGAGGTTTCTACAAGAGGTAAGAGGGAGATTACCTCATCAACCAAGTGTTGGTGGTGAGGAATATATGTGGTTGTGCTTGTAGAATCCATAAGGATTCGGTGGTGTGCTTGTTTTGATGTGTTAATTATTTGTGTGTTTGTTATTTGTGTGTTTGATAATTTGGTGCTTACTAGTAGGTTGTTGTGTATTTGTTAGTAGTCTTCTTATGTGAATTTGTATGTCTACAAGCTTTAATTTGCATGTCTACAAGCTTTGATAATATGGCATGTGTTAGAAATGCATGATAATATATAGGATGCAAATAATATGTCAAGGATTGCATGAGTGTTCCAAAGAACACATTAACAAGGCTCACGGCCATGATCCAAATGGGGAACCAAAATGTTCTCTTAATTTTCTTAAAAGGTGACCTAATTAACCTAAGAGAATTGGTAAGATATCCATTTGTTTAGATTAAGAAAAATGAATTTGGAAATTAAATGGCATAACCTTACATTTTCATCCAACATGTCTAACTTCAACACTTTGATTTCTAAAACTATTTTCTAGGGTAAGAATTAAATCAATGTAGACAATACAAGAGATTAAACATGTATTTAAAA
Source organism: Ormosia emarginata (assembly GCA_029884605.1). NCBI lineage: Eukaryota > Viridiplantae > Streptophyta > Magnoliopsida > Fabales > Fabaceae > Ormosia > Ormosia emarginata. The sequence continues at coordinate 4,743,330 of JAQQTP010000020.1, read as the reverse complement.
GGTGAAAAATAATTTGGAAATCAAATGCAAAGTTTTTATCAAATTCGCCAACATGCCAAATTAGACATTCATGATTTCTAAAATTAATTCCAAGCTATTTTCAATCAAGAAAAAGCAATACAAGTTAAAGTAAATTTTCTACAATGAGTTTTAAAGAAATAAAATAGTTAGAATTAAGTTTAAGAGGTTAATACTAATGGTTTTTACTGTAAGAAGAAATACAGTAGCTTTATAAAATTTCTAACGTATAGCTCATCGTGTGTTTTGAAGCACGTTAGGAATTTTCAAAAGTATAATTATTTGGTATTAATAAAAATGAAAAGGACTTTTAAATGGTAAATTTAGGAAACCATTATTATAATTTACTAAACAAAATACTGTCAATTTTTAGTAAAAATGAACCAATAAGATAGTAAAAATATCCAAAAGACAGTATACGGTATGAAAAATTATTCTACGTAGTTTAAATGTACTAAGTACTATTTCTATCTGTTTAAACAGTAATTTTAAAGGCATTCGAATAAGAAAATGATTTGAAAATTCTACGCGATTGAGAAAACGTATTAAAAATGCTACGCGATTTTAAAAACAGAAAAATATCTTTACCCGATTTTTAAACGTTTGTAAAAACGACGGAATTATGAAAATACGATAAAATTTCTACGCGATTGACCGTTATCAGTATCTATTTTATGTCGGTTCGGGAAAATGTGAACCCGCATGTGCTTTTGAAAATCTATTTTATGTCGGGAAAATGTGAACCCGTACATGTGCTTTTGAAAATCTATATGTCATCGGGAAAATGTGAACCCGCATGTGCTTTTGAAATCTATTTACTTGTCGGGAAAATGTGAACCCGCATGTGCTTTCCATCTATTTGTTATGTGTGCCATGTATTTGGTGGATTGGTTGACGAGACGAATCACATCGTGTTGTCGATGCGATAAACGTAGTGTGGTTCATTGTTCTAATGAACTTGGAGACTTTAGTGTACGGGATCCCACATGTGGATGGTTGGTCGCTCCGCCGGGGCCGTGGTAAACCGATAGCACACTATGGTACTCGACATACACTATATTTAATCAAGACTGTGGAATCTAGTAGTACATTTGCCCGTAGTGACACAACGTGAGACCGTGAACTACACCACGCCCGGATTGATGGATTCTGTGTCGTGGGGCTATAGACGCAACGTGTGACCGCGGAATAGTTGGTGGGGCAGCCGTGGTACTATTAGATTTTGCGAATCATTCCTCTCTCGATACTTGTGTTTTCTTTAGCTCCATGGAGTAGGATTGTATCTTATTGTATATGTTGATATGTGGTGCATTATTATCTTCTATTTGTTATTTTTATCTATTATCTTTTATTTGTTATTTCTTTTATCTCATTATCTTTTATCCGTGATATTTTTATTTGTGATCTTTCATATCTGATTTAATTGTTTATATGTTGTATTTTGTCTCGTGCATTATTGTATTTTTGTTCTGCTATGAGTTTGTTATTGAATTTAATCTTTATTTTTATTGTAATTGTTATGATATTTCATATGGTATGAATTGTTATGTCTATCCCGATGATGTTATTACTCTTTATTTTATTAGGTTATATGTATGGTAGAAATATTTGTAAATTGATGACATGACTATAATTGTGATTATCTCAGGTGTATGGAATGACTTTGTCATTCGTATTATTCTTTACTACCGTATCTTGTACCGGTGAAAGGGATCTCACCTCTTTCCCGTGTTGTTTTTGTTTGGTTTGTATTCTTCGAATTCGTATAGTAGGCGGAGCACATTCTTAACCCTAGGGGAGACATTATTCTGAAGATGGTGGCGGCGTCATTGAGTGGTCTTTCAAGTTTCAACAAGATGCGCTTGGTGAAGAAACAGACTATGTAGGTTGAATTTTTCTCGTTAGTGTTGTTACCGTGCTATTGGTAGTACCCGTCTTTGGGTTTACTATCAGTTTCTCTGAGTCTGTAAATATTACGTTTTAACTTATATGAAATGATTGGTGATGCGTATGTTAATCATTAAATTTAATTTCCATTTTACTTAAAATTTCCTAAGTTTGTATTTCCGCAATAAGAAATTTTAAAATCCATATTTTGAAACTCAAAGCTTTTATAAAATAATTTTAATTAGTTTTAAGATTTATTTATTTTATTAAAATGTGACGCCTACGGAGGGTGTTACATTAGTTGGTATCGAGCACGGTTAGAGTCTTTTTGGGGTTTGTGGTTGGGTTTGTCTTGTTTTTGTTGTGTGACTCTCTCGTGCTTGGACTCGAAAGGAGACAATGTTTCTTTGGAATGGTTACTTTGGTATCCATTGTACTATGATTAGTCCGTCTTTGAAGAAAGACGATGATTCGTGGTAAACGTGCACGTGAGGAAGCAGACATGATAGCGGTGATATGACCGCAACTATGAAAGCAAGGTAAAGAATAATTGAAGCAACAAGACAATATGACTTGAGGATTACTCAAGAATGAGGAACGATAGCCGAGGATTAGAAGCGGACTAAGTCGAAATAAATCTTAGAATACGCAATTTCGTAACGTTAGACCGTATTAGTTCTCAAGGAGGAGAAGTCGTAAGGCCAAGCAAGTCCAAGTGGAAAACGTATTCGTGATCATCGGAAGTCAACAACAACAACAATCTTGCGGAGGAAAAGCTAGCGGTAGCAAGTTTGGTTAGACCGTGACATCTGCACCAACGTGTTGAAAGTGTGAGGAAGATCATCTAACGAGGAGTTGTGCAATCAAAGGAAAATCATCTGTTTTCAAGTGTAGGATGCCGGACGTTTTGTTGAACAGTGTATCTTGCTAAAAACGAAGTCATCTATTAGTAACGTACGTGCTTCGACATCTTAAGTAGAGTGGAACATCGATTCTTCAAGTGGAGCAAAAGCATCTTAGGTTGCGGACCTAAACAAAGGAGATTGTGTCACAAAAAGGTGATTCTTTAACTATACTGTATAATTCCGAGAGTAGCCTATTTCTCTATGGCATATATTGTGTGAGTCAATTAGAATTATTTGTGTCTTCATTATTTTTTGGCCTGATTGTTTCTACTTCTGTTATTAGAACATGTAGTTGAGAACTTGAGTTGCTTAAACCATCCTAAGTCTATTAAATAATTGAATCTTTTCTGTTGATTCAATTTGTATGCTTCGTTCTCAAAATGGATGCAATCTAAAAATATGGATTGGGTATTTTTCCAACCATCCATACTCTGTTAGACTTATCAGTTGAATTGTTTAAGTTAAAAAGCTTACTTTTAAATTCATCGTACCATATCAATTTCTCTATTGGATATGTTCGGTGGTATGGATGATTCTATCATCTTTTATTTCTATGTCTTCACGACATCTTTCATATACCGCAATTGCGAAAAATGTACTTTTGGTCTAACTCATTCTTTTATGATTAATTGACTATTTGGGTTGATTAGAGCTATCAATACCTTCGTTACCTTTTGATTTATCTATTTCTGCTTTTGTTACCAAACCTATTGTTATTATTATCTAGTCCTTTAAACAATCTTTTCTGTTAATCTAAGCTGTCTACCTCTTTCGCGAGATAGATGTGATCTTATATATGGATTGGTTATCTTTAATCATATCCTATAGATTGTTTCAGTAAAACTTTGGTGTCCCAGAAATCTTATTTTTAAAATCAGGCAATGTCAAATTCTTTGTTAGACAAGTCTGATAACAATTCAGATAATTTCTCTACCTTTTCTTCTAAATTTTTATAATGTCCTTTTGTGTGTTGCAATTGTAAAGAAAGGATGTTTTTAGTCAAAATTATGTTATAAGTATCAAATACAGTATTGTTGAAAAAGAGAACTTGGATTGTGAGGCACTTCCAGTTAAAAGTAAAGGCAGAAGAGTGAAGCGGTACAAAATCAGGGATAATTTCAAATGGTACTGATCAGAGTGACGCAATGGAAGCGTAGTGGATAGTATCTTTCGTCTTTACTTAGACAGAATTGTCATTATCTTTATTAACGACATTCTGATCTATTCTCGAAATCATGAAGAATCACACTAAAATGCTAATCTGGAGTGGCGTAAACGGATGTGCAACGTGGAAACTAAAAGACAAGATGGAGGGACTGTTCAGAGACTGCTGCGAATTTCGAGGGCGAAATTCCTTTTTGGTGGGGAGTGTTGTAACGCCCCAACTTTTGGGTAAAAGACCATTGTGTCCCTGTTTTGCTGTTTCTTATTTTTCTGTATGAAATACAGAAAAATAATACTGTTTGTTATTTTATTTGGTCGTTTTACATGATTTGTTTCGATACAGTAAAATAAAAATTTTATCAAATTACTGTTTTAAATTTTTCTGTATCAAAAACAGATGTATAATACTGTCTAGTATTTTATATAATCGTTTTACGTATTTTTCTTCAAGACAGTGAAATAAAAAATTTTCTGAGCTACTGTTTTAATTTTTCTGAAAGATATACAGCTATATAATACTGCTGGATATTTTATTTGAACGTTTTGGACGATTACCTACGTTGTGGGAAAAAAATGGAAAAATGACCGTTACGTCCCGAACGTACTGTTTTTGCTGTTTTTGCTGTTTTTAATTGTTTTCTTCTTGATTTAATGCTCAATATTACTGTCTGTAATTTTATATGGACTTTTTGTGTGATTTGCTCCGGGGTAGGAAAATAATATTTTTTCGGACCGGGAAAATCTGTTTTTAATTATTCAGAGGTGGGGGATCTTACTAAACCCAATTGAATGAGCCTAAAATTAATCTTTTAATTTTTAGATTTAATCACAAATAAAATAATTTTATATTATTATAATATTATTTTATTAGTCGGTATAAATAAGTGACGGCGACCGGAAATATTTTGCGGGACCCACGTTTAGTCATCGAGTCTTTACACGTGGACCAATGAGGAGTCGGTCAAAATTGGTGGCTATGACTCATCGCAACGGGCCAATAGGACGATGACACGTGGCGTGACACCTCGAAGATCATGACTCGCCAGCTTCTAGAAGGTTCCGTAAACGCCGACTCGCCTATGACTCACCGGCAGCTGACTCGCGCCCAGAAGCTTCTCCTCGATGACTCGGCGTGACTCACCATTTATGATGCGGATGCGCCGGTGACTCGACATGTCGACTCACCGCTTTGGAAAATATCTACGCTGACTCGCCATGCTGACTCACCTGCTTTGGAAAATATCTACGCTGACTCATCTGCTCTAGAAAATATCTACGCTGACTCGCCATGCTGACTCACCCGTTCTAGAAAGTTCCACGATGACTCATCATACTGACTCATCGTAGTGAGTCACATGTTCTAGAAATTTCTCTTTGATGACTCGCTTTATGACTCATCAAGGGCAATCAAGAAAAATGATCAATAATAATTTCTACTCGCTAGTATAAGATAAAAATCTATGTATATTTTATTACCCATTAGACAATAGACATTAGCTTTATAAGCAGAAATTGTTGTTCATTGCTTATGATAAACCGAAAAATATCCTAAGCCTTCATCTTTTTCCTGGAGTCTATAAATAGGAGAGTCTTGGCTCATTTTCAACTTTGGCAAGAAGCTCTCACCTTCCTTTTCTCTCCATGTGCTCCACGGCCATGGCTCCCAAATGGAGACAATCTCCACCCATTCACCTCACTTACTCTTCTACACATCCTTTTCTCCAAAGAACCAAGACCAAGCAACCAAAATTCTTTCTCATTTTCTCTCCCCCTTGATTCGGCCAAAGCACCAAGAACACTTCTCCAAATTTCTAAAATTCCTACCAATATCATTTCTTGAATCCTCTCATCAATCCAAGACACTTTCATGTTAGGAATTTCTCAAGATTCCTTCATCTTCATCTTCCTATCAAGCAAAAACCACAAAAGCTCATATCTCTCCCTTTCTTCAAGCTCACGGCCAACCCTCAAAAATCACCTTCCAAGCTTCTAAAAATTTAAATGACCATAGATCTTGAATCTCCATACCATTCTAAGGAACTTTCATGTTGGAAGTTTTTCCTAAATCATCCATTTTCATCCTTGTTCTCCAAGCTCAAGGTTTAAGGTTTTAAGTAGCTCTTGGTGGAGGAAGCTTGCTTGAAGGAGACATACAAGGAGCTTGGAGGTTTCTACAAGAGGTAAGAGGGAGATTACCCTCATCAACCAAGTGTTGGTGGTGAGGAATATATGTGGTTGTGCTTGTAGAATCCATAAGGATTCGGTGGTGTGCTTGTTTTGATGTGTTAATTATTTGTGTGTTTGTTATTTGTGTGTTTGATAATTTGGTGCTTACTAGTAGGTTGTTGTGTATTTGTTAGTAGTCTTCTTATGTGAATTTGTATGTCTACAAGCTTTAATTTGCATGTCTACAAGCTTTGATAATATGGCATGTGTTAGAAATGCATGATAATATATAGGATGCAAATAATATGTCAAGGATTGCATGAGTGTTCCAAAGAACACATTAACAAGGCTCACGGCCATGATCCAAATGGGGAACCAAAATGTTCTCTTAATTTTCTTAAAAGGTGACCTAATTAACCTAAGAGAATTGGTAAGATATCCATTTGTTTAGATTAAGAAAAATGAATTTGGAAATTAAATGGCATAACCTTACATTTTCATCCAACATGTCTAACTTCAACACTTTGATTTCTAAAACTATTTTCTAGGGTAAGAATTAAATCAATGTAGACAATACAAGAGATTAAACATGTATTTAAAAGGTGAAAAATAATTTGGAAATCAAATGCAAAGTTTTTATCAAATTCGGCCAACATGCCAAATTAGACATTCATGATTTCTAAAATTAATTCCAAGCTATTTTCAATCAAGAAAAAGCAATACAAGTTAAAGTAAATTTTCTATAATGAGTTTTAAAGAAATAAAATAGTTAGAATTAAGTTTAAGAGGTTAATACTAATGGTTTTTACCGTAAGAAGAAATACAAGAGCTTTATAAAATTTCTAACGATAGCTCATCGTGTGTTTTGAAGCACGTTAGGAATTTTCAAAAGTATAATTATTTGGTATTAATAAAAATGAAAAGGACTTTTAAATGGTAAATTTAGGAAACCATTATTATAATTTACTAAACAAAATACTGTCAATTTTTAGTAAAAATGAACCAATAAGATAGTAAAAATATCCAAAAGACAGTATACGGTATGAAAAATTATTCTACGTAGTTTAAATGTACTAAGTACTATTTCTATCTGTTTAAACAGTAATTTTAAAGGCATTCGAATAAGAAAATGATTTGAAAATTCTACGCGATTGAGAAAACGTATTAAAAATGCTACGCGATTTTAAAAACAGAAAAATATCTTTACCCGATTTTTAAACGTTTGTAAAAACGACGGAATTATGAAAATACGATAAAATTTCTACGCGATTGACCGTTACTGTATCTATTTTATGCTGTCGGGAAAATGTGAACCCGTACAGGCTTTTGAAAATCTATTTTATGCTGTCGGGAAAATGTGAACCCGTACAGGCTTTTGAAAATCTATATGCTGTCGGGAAAATGTGAACCCGTACAGGCTTTTGAAAATCTATTTACTGTCGGGAAAATGTGAACCCGTACAGGCTTTCCATCTATTTGTTATGTGTGCCATGTATTTGGTGGATTGGTTGACGAGACGAATCACATCGTGTTGTCGATGCGATAAACGTAGTGTGGTTCATTGTTCTAATGAACTTGGAGACTTTAGTGTACGGGATCCCACATGTGGACGGTTTGGTCGCTCCATTTGGGCCGTGGTAAACCGATAGCACACTATGGTACTCGACATACACTATATTTAATCAAGACCGGTGGAATCTAGTAGTACATTTGCTCGTAGTGACACAACGTGAGACCGTGAACTACACCACGCCCGGATTGATGGATTCCCGTGTCGTGGGGCTATAGACGCAACGTGTGACCGCGGAATAGTTGGTGGGGCAGCCGTGGTACTATTAGATTTTGCGAATCATTCCTCTCTCGATACTTGTGTTTTCTTTAGCTCCATGGAGTAGGATTGTATCTTATTGTATATGTTGATATGTGGTGCATTATTATCTTCTATTTGTTATTTTTATCTATTATCTTTTATTTGTTATTTCTTTTATCTCATTATCTTTTATCTCATGATATTTTTATTTGTGATCTTTCATATCTGATTTAATTGTTTATATGTTGTATTTTGTCTGTGCATTATTGTATTTTTGTTCTGCTATGAAATGTTGTTATTGAATTTAATCTTTATTTTTATTGTACTGTTATGATATTTCATATGGTATGAATTGTTATGTCTATCCTGATGATGTTATTACTGTTTATTTTATTAGGTTATATGTATGGTAGAAATATTTGTAAATTGATGACATGACTATAATTGTGATTATCTGTGTGTATGGAATGACTTTGTCATTCGTATTATTCTTTACTACCGTACTGGTACTGGTGAAAGGGGATCTCACCTCTTTCCTGTGTTGTTTTTGTTTGGTTTGTATTCTTCGAATTCGTATAGTAGGCGGAGCACATTCTTAACCCTAGGGGAGACATTATTCTGAAGATGGTGGCGGCGTCATTGAGTGGTCTTTCAAGTTTCAACAAGATGCAGTTGGTGAAGAAACGTAGACTATGTAGGTTGAATTTTTCTCGTTAGTGTTGTTACCGTGCTATTGGTAGTACCCGTCTTTGGGTTTACTAATCTTTCTCCGAGTCTGTAAATATTACGTTTTAACTTATATGAAATGATTGGTGATGCGTATGTTAATCTGTTAAATTTAATTTCCATTTTACTTAAAATTTCCGGTAAGTTTGTATTTCCGCAATAAGAAATTTTAAAATCCATATTTTGAAACTCAAAGCTTTTATAAAATAATTTTAATTAGTTTTAAGATTTATTTATTTTATTAAAATGTGACGCCCTACGGAGGGTGTTACATTAGTTGGTATCAGAGCACGGTTAGAGTCTTTTTGGGGTTTGTGGTTGGGTTTGTCTTGTTTTTGTTGTGTGACTCTCTGTGCTTGGACTCCGAAAGGAGACAATGTTTCTTTGGAATGGTTACTTTGGTATCCATTGTACTATGATTAGTCTGTCTTTGAAGAAAGACGATGATTCGTGGTAAACGTGCACGTGAGGAAGCAGGACATGATAGCGGTGATATGACTGCAACTATGAAAGCAAGGTAAAGAATAATTGAAGCAACAGTACAATATGACTTGAGGATTACTCAGCAGCGAGGAACGATAGCCGAGGATTAGAAGCAGACTAAGTCGAAATAAATCTTAGAATACGCAATTTCGTAACGTTAGACCGTATTAGTTCTGAAGGAGGAGAAGTCGTAAGGCCAAGCAAGTCCAGTGGAAAAACGTATTCGTGATCATCGGGAAGTCAACAACAACAACAATCTTGCGGAGGAAAAGCTAGCGGTAGCAAGTTTGGTTAGACTGTGACATCTGCACCAACGTGTTGAAAGTGTGAGGAAGATCATCTAACGAGGAGTTGTGCAATCAAAGGAAAATCATCTGTTTTCAAGTGTAGGATGCCCGGACGTTTTGCTGAACAGTGTATCTTGCTAAAAACGAAGTCATCTGTTAGTAACGTACGTGCTTCGACATCTTAAGTAGAGTGGAACATCGATTCTTCAAGTGGAGCAAAAGCATCTTAGGTTGCGGACCTAAACAAAGGAGATTGTGTCACAAAAAGGTGATTCTTTAACTATACTGTATAATTCCGAGAGTAGCCTATTTCTCTATGGCATATATTGTGTGAGTCAATTAGAATTATTTGTGTCTTCATTATTTTTTGGCCTGATTGTTTCTACTTCTGTTATTAGAACATGTAGTTGAGAACTTGAGTTGCTTAAACCATCCTAAGTCTATTAAATAATTGAATCTTTTCTGTTGATTCAATTTGTATGCTTCGTTCTCAAAATGGATGCAATCTAAAAATATGGATTGGGTATTTTTCCAACCATCCATACTGCTTAGACTTATCAGTTGAATTGTTTAAGTTAAAAAGCTTACTTTTAAATTCATCGTACCATATCAATTTCTCTATTGGATATGTTCGGTGGTATGGATGATTCTATCATCTTTTATTTCTATGTCTTCACGACATCTTTCATATACCGCAATTGCGAAAAATGTACTTTTGGTCTAACTCATTCTTTTATGATTAATTGACTATTTGGGTTGATTAGAGCTATCAATACCTTCGTTACCTTTTGATTTATCTATTTCTGCTTTTGTTACCAAACCTATTGTTATTATTATCTAGTCCTTTAAACAATCTTTTCTGTTAATCTAAGTTGTCTACCTCTTTCGCGAGATAGATGTGATCTTATATATGGATTGGTTATCTTTAATCATATCCTATAGATTGTTTCAAGAAACTTTGGTGTCCCGAAATCTTATTTTTAAAATCGTGCAATGTCAAATTCTTTGTTAGACAAGTCGATAACAATTCGATAATTTCTCTACCTTTTCTTCTAAATTTTTATAATGTCCTTTTGTGTGTTGCAATTGTAAAGAAAGGATGTTTTTAGTCAAAATTATGTTATAAGTATCAAATACAGTATTGTTGAAAAAGAGAACTTGGATTGTGAGGCACTTCCAGTTAAAAGTAAAGGCGTAAGAGTGAAGCGGTACAAAATCGTGGATAATTTCAAATGGTACTTGATCGAGTGACGCAATGGAAGCGTAGTGGATAGTATCTTTCGTCTTTACTTAGACAAATTGTCATTATCTTTATTAACGACATTCGATCTATTCTCGAAATCATGAAGAATCACACTAAAATGCTAATGCGGAGTGGCGTAAACGGATGTGCAACGTGGAAACTAAAAGACAAGATGGAGGGACTGCTCGAGATCGCTGCGAATTTCGAGGGCGAAATTCCTTTTTGGTGGGGAGTGTTGTAACGCCCCAACTTTTGGGTAAAAGACCATTGTGTCCCTGCTTTTCTTTGTTTCTTATTTTTCGTATGAAATACGTAAAAATAATACTTGTTTGTTATTTTATTTGGTCGTTTTACATGATTTGTTTCGATACATAAAATAAAAATTTTATCAAATTACTTGTTTTAAATTTTTCTCGTATCAAAAACGGATGTATAATACTTGCCTAGTATTTTATATAATCGTTTTACGTATTTTTCTTCAAGACAGTGAAAAAAAAAAATTTTCTCGAACTACTTGTTTTAATTTTTTCGAAAGATATACAGCTATATAATACTTCATTGGATATTTTATTTGAACGTTTTGGACGATTACCTACGTTGTGGGAAAAAAATGGAAAAATGACCGTTACGTCCCGAACGTCATCGTTTTTTTTTTTTTGCTTTTTTAATTGTTTTCTTCTTGATTTAATGCTCAATATTACTTGTCGTAATTTTATATGGACTTTTTGTGTGATTTGCTCCTAGGGTAGGAAAATAATATTTTTCGGACCGAAAATCTGTTTTTAATTATTCGAGGTGGGGGATCTTACTAAACCCACTCGAATGAGCCTAAAATTAATCTTTTAATTTTTAGATTTAAGCTAATCACAAATAAAATAATTTTATATTATTATAATATTATTTTATTAGTCAAGATAAATAAGTGACGGCGGACCGGAAATATTTTGCGGGACCCACGTTTAGTCATCGAAAGTCTTTGTACACGTGGACCAATGAGGAGCTGGTCAAAATTGGTGGCTATGACTCATCGCAACGGGCCAATAGGACGATGACACGTGGCGTGACACCTCAGCATCATGACTCAGCAGCTTCTAGAAGGTTCCAGAAACGCTGACTCGGCCTATGACTCACTGCAGTGACTCGCCAGTTCCAGAAGCTTCTCTGATGACTCAGCGCTGTGACTCACCATTTATGATGCAGTTGTGATGCAGTCAGTGACTCAGCATGCTGACTCACCTGCTTTGGAAAATATCTACGCTGACTCGCCATGCTGACTCACCTGCTTTGGAAAATATCTACGCTGACTCATCTGCTCTAGAAAATATCTACGCTGACTCGCCATGCTGACTCACCCGTTCTAGAAAGTTCCACGATGACTCATCATACTGACTCATCGTAGTGAGTCACATGTTCTAGAAATTTCTCTTTGATGACTCGCTTTATGACTCATCAAGGGCAATCGAGTAGAAAAATGATCAATAATAATTTCTACTCTCGCTAGTATAAGATAAAAATCTATGTATATTTTATTACCCATTAGACAATAGACATTAGCTTTATAAGCGAAATTGTTGTTCATTGCTTATGATAAACCGAAAAATATCCTAAGCCTTCATCTTTTTCTGGAGTCTATAAATAGGAGAGTCTTGGCTCATTTTCAACTTTGGCAAGAAGCTCTCACCTTCCTTTTCTCTCCATGTGCTCCACGGCCATGGCTCCCAAATGGAGACAATCTCCACCCATTCACCTCACTTACTCTTCTACACATCCTTTTCTCCAAAGAACCAAGACCAAGCAACCAAAATTCTTTCTCATTTTCTCTCCCCTTGATTCGGCCAAAGCACCAAGAACACTTCTCCAAATTTCTAAAATTCCTACCAATATCATTTCTTGAATCCTCTCATCAATCCAAGACACTTTCATGTTAGGAATTTCTCAAGATTCCTTCATCTTCATCTTCCTATCAAGCAAAAACCACAAAAGCTCATATCTCTCCCTTTCTTCAAGCTCACGGCCAACCCTCAAAAATCACCTTCCAAGCTTCTAAAAATTTAAATGACCATAGATCTTGAATCTCCATACCATTCTAAGGAACTTTCATGTTGGAAGTTTTTCCTAAATCATCCATTTTCATCCTTGTTCTCCAAGCTCAAGGTTTAAGGTTTTAAGTAGCTCTTGGTGGAGGAAGCTTGCTTGAAGGAGACATACAAGGAGCTTGGAGGTTTCTACAAGAGGTAAGAGGGAGATTACCCTCATCAACCAAGTGTTGGTGGTGAGGAATATATGTGGTTGTGCTTGTAGAATCCATAAGGATTCGGTGGTGTGCTTGTTTTGATGTGTTAATTATTTGTGTGTTTGTTATTTGTGTGTTTGATAATTTGGTGCTTACTAGTAGGTTGTTGTGTATTTGTTAGTAGTCTTCTTATGTGAATTTGTATGTCTACAAGCTTTAATTTGCATGTCTACAAGCTTTGATAATATGGCATGTGTTAGAAATGCATGATAATATATAGGATGCAAATAATATGTCAAGGATTGCATGAGTGTTCCAAAGAACACATTAACAAGGCTCACGGCCATGATCCAAATGGGGAACCAAAATGTTCTCTTAATTTTCTTAAAAGGTGACCTAATTAACCTAAGAGAATTGGTAAGATATCCATTTGTTTAGATTAAGAAAAATGAATTTGGAAATTAAATGGCATAACCTTACATTTTCATCCAACATGTCTAACTTCAACACTTTGATTTCTAAAACTATTTTCTAGGGTAAGAATTAAATCAATGTAGACAATACAAGAGATTAAACATGTATTTAAAAGGTGAAAAATAATTTGGAAATCAAATGCAAAGTTTTTATCAAATTCGGCCAACATGCCAAATTAGACATTCATGATTTCTAAAATTAATTCCAAGCTATTTTCAATCAAGAAAAAGCAATACAAGTTAAAGTAAATTTTCTACAATGAGTTTTAAAGAAATAAAATAGTTAGAATTAAGTTTAAGAGGTTAATACTAATGGTTTTTACTGTAAGAAGAAATACAGTAGCTTTATAAAATTTCTAACGTATAGCTCATCGTGTGTTTTGAAGCACGTTAGGAATTTTCAAAAGTATAATTATTTGGTATTAATAAAAATGAAAAGGACTTTTAAATGGTAAATTTAGGAAACCATTATTATAATTTACTAAACAAAATATCTGTCAATTTTTAGTAAAAATGAACCAATAAGATAGTAAAAATATCCAAAAGACAGTATACGGTATGAAAAATTATTCTACGTAGTTTAAATGTACTAAGTACTATTTCTATCTGTTTAAACAGTAATTTTAAAGGCATTCGAATAAGAAAATGATTTGAAAATTCTACGCGATTGAGAAAACGTATTAAAAATGCTACGCGATTTTAAAAACAGAAAAATATCTTTACCCGATTTTTAAACGTTTGTAAAAACGACGGAATTATGAAAATACGATAAAATTTCTACGCGATTGACCGTTACTGTATCTATTTTATGCTGTCGGGAAAATGTGAACCCGTACAGGCTTTTGAAAATCTATTTTATGCTGTCGGGAAAATGTGAACCCGTACAGGCTTTTGAAAATCTATATGCTGTCGGGAAAATGTGAACCCGTACAGGCTTTTGAAAATCTATTTACTGTCGGGAAAATGTGAACCCGTACAGGCTTTCCATCTATTTGTTATGTGTGCCATGTATTTGGTGGATTGGTTGACGAGACGAATCACATCGTGTTGTCGATGCGATAAACGTAGTGTGGTTCATTGTTCTAATGAACTTGGAGACTTTAGTGTACGGGATCCCACATGTGGACAGTTGGTCGCTCCGCTGGGCCGTGGTAAACCGATAGCACACTATGGTACTCGACATACACTATATTTAATCAAGACTGGTGGAATCTAGTAGTACATTTGCCTGTAGTGACACAACGTGAGACCGTGAACTACACCACGCCTGGATTGATGGATTCCTGTGTCGTGGGGCTATAGACGCAACGTGTGACCGCGGAATAGTTGGTGGGGCAGCCGTGGTACTATTAGATTTTGCGAATCATTCCTCTCTCTGATACTTGTGTTTTCTTTAGCTCCATGGAGTAGGATTGTATCTTATTGTATATGTTGATATGTGGTGCATTATTATCTTCTATTTGTTATTTTTATCTATTATCTTTTATTTGTTATTTCTTTTATCTCATTATCTTTTATCCGTGATATTTTTATTTGTGATCTTTCATATCTGATTTAATTGTTTATATGTTGTATTTTGTCTGTGCATTATTGTATTTTTGTTCTCGCTATGAAATGTTGTTATTGAATTTAATCTTTATTTTTATTGTCTTGTTATGATATTTCATATGGTATGAATTGTTATGTCTATCCTGATGATGTTATTACTGTTTATTTTATTAGGTTATATGTATGGTAGAAATATTTGTAAATTGATGACATGACTATAATTGTGATTATCTGTGTGTATGGAATGACTTTGTCATTCGTATTATTCTTTACTACCGTACTGGTACTGGTGAAAGGGGATCTCACCTCTTTCCTGTGTTGTTTTTGTTTGGTTTGTATTCTTCGAATTCGTATAGTAGGCGGAGCACATTCTTAACCCTAGGGGAGACATTATTCTGAAGATGGTGGCGGCGTCATTGAGTGGTCTTTCAAGTTTCAACAAGATGCAGTTGGTGAAGAAACAGACTATGTAGGTTGAATTTTTCTCGTTAGTGTTGTTACCGTGCTATTGGTAGTACCCGTCTTTGGGTTTACTACTGTTTCTCTGAGTCTGTAAATATTACGTTTTAACTTATATGAAATGATTGGTGATGCGTATGTTAATCTGTTAAATTTAATTTCCATTTTACTTAAAATTTCCGGTAAGTTTGTATTTCCGCAATAAGAAATTTTAAAATCCATATTTTGAAACTCAAAGCTTTTATAAAATAATTTTAATTAGTTTTAAGATTTATTTATTTTATTAAAATGTGACGCCCTACGGAGGGTGTTACAAAACCCATCTATCATGAGTTAGGCCCACAATTGAATCCAAGTCTAACTTAGATCCTTATTGCTCTAATTTAGTATGCTCTAAGTGTGTGACCCTGTAGGTTCTCATAACGTTGGGAGTAATATTAAAATCTCATTTTAATATTACAAACAGTGAGCGATATCTAGTAACACATCACTGCTACCTAAGTAATGAGAATGTCAGTGATTTGACATAACCTATCTGTGACCAATGTTTCCGTGTAGTTTAGTCTCTTTGTCCAGATATCCAAATTGAACACAAGGCATGGAACGTGTCACCCTTGTTTAGTTCAATCTTCAGTTTCCTGATTCCCGAGTAGACATAGTAAAAAGAAATGAGATCAATATCTCATATTGACTCATTTGAGCATGGCCATGCATTTCGTAGTCTCACTCAATCAGAGGGCCCGAAGATATCACTCCTGTTATGTAGGAGGGACAAATCCCATCTAGGTCACTTACATCCCTCCACATGTATCGCAGTATGTCTAATAACTAACTTTATAATCATCTTGTTACAGATGACGTTTGATGGCATTAAGACACACAACTCCTCATGTAGGAATCGTAGTGATTTTAGGTCAAAGGACCACATACACCATTATCACTATGAGAATCGCTTATGACACTCATGTAACGATCCACGTAGCGTTCTCATGGCGGGTCTGTCCAATACATCATTACTCTAATATGTATCTGTAACACCCCTTGATGTAGCAACCGAAGCATAATCGTCATTACACCACAGTTACTAAATCCAAGTGTGTCACAGTCATGATAACAGTAACTTAAATTCTCAAGAGTCTATTGTATTTTTTTTTTGACAATTTGCATAGGTAGAAAATATGAGCCTCGAATGAAATATAAATGTATTCAAGTCATGATACAACCACTGAAATAAAATCATATCTCTTATACATATATATATATATATAGTTAATTTACACAAATCACTGATGACATAAATATAACAATTACGAGTCCAATAAAATACAAATGGAATAAAACACTAAAAGGGGAAAAGTAGTGACCCAGGGATAGGTACTACTAGCGACAAGGCCGCAACCCCATATACACATACAACGCTCGGAGTCCCAGTCAACAAGTCAGGCATCAATGCCTCCACGCAACTGCACTCTCACGTAGCCGAAGAAACCTTGTCCAAACGCCCAATCCAATCAACCAAAGTGTGGTCCCTCCTTATCTTCCTCACGATCTTTCATCAATATAAATATAAAACAGACATACAAGGATATAGGAAAGAGGTGAGACACCCATCCTTCATTACCATTATTGGCAGTAAGAAAACGACACCCGCAGAGCGCCCATAAAGCAATACGATTATATATTCATCAATAACAACAAAGGAATTTATAATAAAAGTAATTCAATTCTAAGCAATAATCGAGTCAATAATCACAAGTGATACTTATAGTAAAGGTAGAATAACAATAAGCAATAACAACAGTGGATCACGGTAGCATTTCCGTAAATCGATAATCATTTACAGCATTCATGTTCAACGCTTCATAAGACCAGGAATGAATGATGTATAACGCATGCTTTCCTAATTCCTACTCCATGGAACTAGACTCAATCAAGCGGAGAGAAAGATCAGGAGACATGTCTGTAACTCGGCTGCCGAGGCCAGTGCTATCAATAAATTTTCTCATGCGCAAATCATGGCATTGTACAGACATTCTACACTAGATCACGATATAGGACAGTGTCAAGTCCGGATCGTCGGTGTGTTTGCATCGGTTTGCCCCACGGTGCGGGAGCTCTAAACGCCCATGTGGAGGACCCGCACCCCGACGCCCCGAGGTCATAACACGACCCACACTTGTCTATTCGCACCCGCACTAAGGTGTGTTCAATCTCCTAGGAAACTTGGCCTTACAACAGTCCACAAGGACATTCACAATGCATATAACACTATGCATGGATATGTATGATTCACAATTTCATACCATTACATAACATGCCACCATAGGCCAATATAAGCATCAACATATATATTCCTTATCACACACATATCACAATTTCCATATCATAGATCCAAGAATCCCGTTCTCAAAGTCATTTTTTTTCTATCGGTATGAATACATATTCCTATCATGTTTAAGTGAGGTAATTTCCTTGAATCCAGAGTTTTGAGGTTATGTTTGAGTTACAAGGGACAAAGAACCATAATTTCAATCATTTCCAGCTCAAAATATCATTTTTGGATCTTGGTAATCAATTACAACACCATTGTAATCGATTACCGAGAAATGTAAACCTTCGTGTCGATTACAATTTCATTGTAATCGATTACGTGATTCCCGTAATCACGTTTCGTAACTTCAAGGCACCGTAATCGATTACACAAGTGTGGTAATCGATTACCAATTGAATGAACCTCCGTAATTGATTACCCTCTAGTTGTAATCGATTACGTGATTCCCAGGCATCATTTCGTGACATCAGAGGCTTGGTAATCGATTACACCACTCTTGTAATCGATTACAAGCTAGTTCGAATCTTTGTAATCGATTACACACGAGATGTAATCGATTACCAGATTTCCAGAATCACGATTTTGTACCTTTAAGAGCTTGGTAATCGATTACAAGCCTCGTGTAATCGATTACCACGCGTAAACTTGCAGAAAACAGAGTTCTCAGGTCCTTTAACTCAAATCAAACCAATCATTATCATATTTAATCAACAAGATACTCAAATACAGCTTCAAATCGTGCAAGAAACATCAATAAATCATAACGAAACATCAACAAATCATACAAAATTTATAATTCAAGCAAGCATACAAAGAGCATACAAGGATGGATCTCTCCATCAACACACATACAAAGTCTTCTCACCACCATAAGTGGTTGAAGTGAGTAGTCTCCCTCTTACCTAAGTGAAGGGAATCAAGAAGAACACCAAGAAGCTTCTTGAAATTTCGGATTGGAGCTCCAAGGACCCTAAAAATGGTGACTTTGTTAGAATCAATATCAAGGCTTGAAAAATAAGCCATGGATGGCCATTAAAGAAACCATAATCACGAAAATGAGAGAGGAGGGAGAGTGGTCTTGAAACTTACCCAAAAATGCTCAAAGTTGGAGCTTAGAGAAAATGATGAAAATGGAGGAATTTCAAGAAATTCCAAGAAGAAAAAGTGTTTAGAATGTTGAGAGGATTGAGAAAATGTATTTAGTTTAAATTTTTGTGATGGATGAGTGGGAGAGAGGGAGCTTGGCCGTGGAGTTGCTAGAGAGAAGGAGGAGAAAATGTTAAAGAAGGAAGAAGAAGAAGGAAGAAGAAATGATGAGAGAGAAAGTGTTTTGGAAATTAAATGAATTAAAGTGTGTAATTGAATTAATGAATCAAAGCAAATTTTCATTTGTTTTGGGCTGCATTCAGCCGTGAGTGGAGAGAGAAGAGAGAGTGAGAATTGGCTTCCAAGGGAAGCTAAGGGCATTTGGGTCATATTTTGGGTCAAAGCTTCTTAAGGAAGCTTTGATTATTTAACCATTAAATTTGAATTAAAGTAGATAGATTTGACATAAAGTAGATTACATTAGGATAATGTGATAGGATTTTTATTACACACTATTATCCAATGGATAATAGTTACAGTTGACAGAAGTCAGTATTTAATTAATCGACGATGAATTTTTCATTTGTATTGATTTATTTTTATCTGTTAGAATTTCTCAAAAATTATGAAACCTCGTAAACTGTGTCAAGTCTCGGGTTTAGTAAGATCCCCCGTCGACATGTCCATAGTCCAAGGTTCACGTAGAAAACATCGCGTTTCCCGAGTTCCGCTCAGCGTGCACGCAAAACGAGGAATATATTAAAATATTCGACGGTTCCGAAAAATTCCCAGAAAATTTCCAAAAATTGCAAATATTATAAAACGACTATTCGTCATATAATTTTTCAATTTTTGAAGCACTACAGTCGTTTTCACGACTCTGCTCGAGTTTCACGCAAAACGAAGAATATATTAAAATATTCGTCGTTTCCGAAAAATTCCAGAAAAATTCACATAAATCACAAATATTAGAAAATGACTATTGACGGTGAAATAATTAGTTTCCGGAGCGTTACACTGACCTCAGCAATTCTCAGCTCAGTACACACGCAAAACGAGAAATATATTAAAATATTTTGCGTTCTCAGAAAAATCCAGAAAAATTCTAGAAAATCCCAAATATTGTAAAATGATCATTTATTCTGAAATTATTAAATTTTCAGGATGTTACAGTATCCATATGTAGACTTGATATCTCATATCCATGACCCATGAGATGTGGTCATCAGTCTACGCACATGCTAGTCTCAATGCATTATTGTTGTCCTAATTAATAATAATGCTTGACTAGGGACATTTAAGAATAGTATTTTATCCAATAGGATCTCACGATCAAGTCATCCACTTAATGTCCTGTGGTATCAAACTTACTATTCTAAGGACTTTATTATGTTTAACAAAAAAGAACACAATAAATGAAATGCCTCATATATCAAAAATAGCATAATATAATGTATGTAAATACAAACAAAATGTATTGGCCACTAGGGCATACACCAACAAGTCTCCATAAGATCTTGATTAAGAATAGTGTTTGTCGAGATCATTAGTGCGTTACCCGTTACCACGGCCTAGAGGAGCTATCAACTGTCCACATGTAGAATCCTCCGTACACTAACGCCTCCAAGTTCAATCAATGAACCGCACTACGCCTATCACACCCACAACACGGTGTAATTCATCTCGTCAGCCAATCGCCAATTTCAACCAAATTGACACATCTCTCAATGTATGAACATAAACCAAAATTACACAAATACCCTTCTTATCACTATAAGCCATAATTACAACAATACCCTCAGTATCAGTATTAACCAAATATAGTATGTCTCTACTTGACAGTACTATTTTTCAACATGTTCGGGTCCACTACTTTGGTCTGACAGTAAAACTCACTGTTCCTTTTAGTCGCGTAAAGATTTTATCGCATTTTCACAATCACGTCGCCTTTTTCAAATGTTTTCAAATCACGTAAATATATTTTGACGTTTTTAAATATCACACAATATTTTTAAATCATTTTCTCAATCGCGTAAGATTTTTAAATCGTTTTCTTAATCGCGTAGCTTAAAAATCATCATTTTAAATACGCGTAAGCTATTTCTAGTATTTTTCAACTATGTATAATATCTTCTTTACGTTCTAATTATACTTTGAAACTTTCCCCATTATTTGTCCACTTCTAATTAATTTTGACAGCATTTTGTCTAGAAAATTCATTGAATGATATTTTCTACGTTTTTCTTTAAAATTACCTTATTTTAATTATAACCATTATTTTCACTTTGAAACTTACTAACATGCTTCAAAACCCAAAGGTGAGCTCTACGTTAACCTTTTTCAAGTGTTCACTTTATTTCTTATTTATAATTAATTTCTCTAGTTTAGGTTTCTAAAACTAAGTTCATTTATTTTGTTGTACAAAAATTCATTGAAATTGAATTCTTTTCAAGTTAACTACTTAATCTTCATTAGAAAATAATTTTGAGATCAAATATACATTGAATGAAATTTTGGCCGAATTCAACATATTCTTTACAAATGATCTTTAAATCATTTTCCATCTTCTAAATCATTTTCAAATTCATTAATTTACTTAAATCCATTAAGTCATTCTTTTAGAAAATGGTTGAGAACATTTTGGTTCTCTTTTTCTTGGTGAAGCCGTGAGCTTCCTTGTGTTCTTTGGAATACTCATGCAAATCCTCACATGTTATTCACATCCTATCATAATTATCATACATATATGAACTCATACAATATATTTTAAAGCTATAGACATGCATACACACATAATCAATCACAAAATAGAAAAGATATTAAACAACCAAGTGAATGAATCCTTATGGATTCTTCACTACAAATACATCCATTTTCTCACCACCACACAAGGTTGATGAGATTAAATCTCCCTCTTACCTTAAGGGAAGACAAACTCCTCCTAGACTCCTCCTAGTGATTTCGTGTAACCTTCAAAGAATCCCTAACAAGCTCAAACAAATTTTAAAGAGTCATAACTATAGGTGAAAAATATAAACCATGAATCAATCATGGCTTAGAACCTAAGAAATCAAGTTAGAAATAAGAAACAAGGATTTTCACCTTGTAGGAAACATCTTCAAGATGGTTTTCCAAGCTCAAGATGAATTTTTTTGAAGAAACTTTCAAGATGAAAAATGCTTAGAATAGTATTTGGATTTGAGAAGTAGGGTTAGGTGAAATTTTATAAGAGTGGAGGTGTTGGTTTAGAGTGTTGGCCGAATGGCTCAAGAAGAAAACTATGGAGCTTTTCTTGGTTATTTTTGTTTTTGGAGAAGGCTGAAGATGAAATGAACTTAACAAAAATGCTATCTCACCCTTCATAGAGCACTTGGCCGTGGAGCTCCTTCAAAGGAGGTGGCCATTTTAGTTGACTTCTAAGATCTCCTAATAGCCTTAGATGTGATCAATGGATGATATTCAAGGCTTTGTCTCCAAGCTTGCTTTTCATTGGTGTAGGAAACCAAGTCATCAAGTGACTAAGCCCTTCTTGAAGATGCCATAACCGAATGGCCTTAGGAGAAGCAAACTAGGTTTTAGTTCATTTGGTTTTCTAGTTAGGTTTAAGCTAATTTAGTTAGGCTTCTTAGTTACTTAGTTAACCATTTAGTTAGCTAGGATGACTAACTCTCTTCTTGATTCCTCTAGAACCTTCTCTTACTAAAACTTAAATGACTAGTTAACTAGGTTTGTTCCATTTAGTTACTACATAAGCTTCCTAACTTAACTTAGTTAGATTTAGGCTAACTTAGTTAGATTCTCTAGTTATAACCTAACAAGTCCAACCACTTTTGTGGACCAAAATCCTATTGGTCTAGAAATTTTCAAGCCACTATTGTTGACTAGCTCTTATTGCCTTAGAAATAAATTAAGCCAAAAACGTTGACTGATTCCATAAACGCGGGTCCCATAGAATTTTTCGGGTCCATGGTCCATTTGGAGCAGATTTTTTACTGTTTTTAAGACAGTCGGTACTATTTAATAACATAATATTATAATAATATAAAATATTTTTATTGCACAGTTAAATTTAAAAAATTAAAAGATTAAAACATGTATCACTCGGAATTGAGTTTAGTAAGATCCCCCAGCTCCGAATAATTAAATTAAGATTTTCCTAACCCAAAAAATATTATTTTCTTGACTCGGAGTAAATCACACACAACAGTCAAATACAGTCACAAAACAATCAAATTCATTTTATAACTCACAGAAAACATAAAACAGTACATTTAGGACAATATTGTAATTCAACCAAAAGTTGGGATGTTACATTCACAGTCTGAATTAGTTCATACTTGCACATGCATGGCTTAATCTTTGAGACAAGCATATGACTACTGGCAGGATCAACCAGGTAGCATCCATCAACGGCGCCGCGCATCGTGCAAGCGTTGCGAGCACGGATTGGGGAAGCAAAGCAGGCACGACCGCACGCGTCGTACGAGGCAACCGAAAATTCGAAGGGACGTATTTAGGCAATCTGCCCACGTTCACTGCATGCACCGCATCAAAGATAGCAGTAGATGCCTGTGTGCCACGAGAGGTGCTACGATGCACGGTTGACGTGGTATGCGGACATTCACTTTATAATCCCCCAACAACCCGACAAAGGAAGCTTGGATAGGAAAGGGTCTAACGAGCTATGTGAATACCGCTTGACGGGTAGGCAACGCAGGAACCGCAAGTGAACACCAAGGTCACAACGGGCAAAAGGTCCAACTGAGAAGGGTTGCGCGCCAGACCGTTCGATGCCCAAGAGCAAGGAGCCGGCCAGCAAAAACATCCCAATCGCCACTCACACGCCCTCACGTTAGCTGGACTCAGCACCACCAAACGAACCACACCCCGCAGCGCCAGAGGCACGCGGGCAAATGGAAGCATCGAGTGGCGCCGCGTCTGCCTCGCTAGGCGCGACTGGTACTGCGAGACCGACTTCGTGAAGACGGATCCCCAGTACCCCCGCTTCGTGACTCGATCAGATCCTCGACAAGGGCAACAAATGCATCAAGGATCGTCAAGATTTTATCAAGAGGGACACCAAGGAAAACGGACCGTGATGCATTGCGTCGGAGGTTCCGAATTGACTTACATCGCCTTGTCACGTGCATCCTCCCCGATATCACTTTCGGCTGCTCGTGTGCCCCGCTGCTCCCACGCACACGTTCGGACGATCAGGCACTCGCCTTTCCGTGCTGCAGCTCTGCCCGTGAAGGCATCACCTATCACCACGTCCGTACGCGCGGGGGTGCGGCTCGTATCCATAGCCTCGGTGCATCGAGGAGGATGCCCCCCAACTCCCCAGCTTTCCCCCCGCTTCGTGACTCGATCGGATCCTCCACAAGGGCGATGAATGCATCAAGGGTCGTTAAGATTTTTATTGAGAGGGACCACGGAAGACGCTCAGTGATGCATTGCATCGGCGGTTCCAAATCGACTCACGCCATGTTAACGGTGCGCATCCTCCCTGATATCACTTTTCGGCTGCTCGTGTGACCCACCGCTCCCGTGCACACGTCCGGACGATCAAGCACTCGCCTTTTCGTGCTGCGGCTCTACCTGTGAAGGCATCACCTATCACCACGTCCGTACGCGCGGGGGTGTGGCTCGTATCCACAGCCTCGGTGCATCGAGGAGGATGCCCCCCAACTCCCCAGCTCTCCTCCCGCTTCGTGACTCGATCGGATCCTTCGTACAGGCGACGAATGCATCAAAGGTCGTCAAGATTTTTATCGAGAGGGACCAAGGAAGACGCCCCGTGATGCATTGCGTCGGAGGTTCCGAATCGACTCAAGCCGCGTTGTCGGCATGCATCCTCCCTAATATCACTTTCAGTTGCTCTTATGCCCCACCGCTCCCGCGCACAGGTTCAGACGATCAAGCACTCGCCTTTTAGTTTCGTACTGCGGCTAGTATTCGCAGCCTCGGTGCATCGAGGAGGATGCCCCCCAACTCCCCACCGACTCACTGCGTCACGACTCGATCGGCACCTCAACAAGAGTGACCCATGCATCAAAGAGAATAAAGAATTTCGAAAAGAACCACAGAAGATGCCCCGTGATGCATCGCCCATGCATCGTCGATGCTAGAACAAGCCACGCCGCAATGCCCACATTTTTCCGAGGGTCGCACCGGCTCACCGCGTCGCGACTCGATCGGCACCTCAACAAGGGCGACCCATGCATCAAGGGGCATCAAGAATATCGAGAGGGACCAAGGAAGATGCCCCGTGATGCATTGCCCGTGCAACATCGATGCTAGAACAAGCCATGCTGCGATGCCCACATTTTTCCGAGGGACGCACTTGCACCCAGCAACGGATGACCGAGATTCGGTTGTGCATGATTACTCGATCGAAGCACCCACTATGCCATGGGAAACGATGCAATACTAGCTTGGGGAGGCTTGCATTAGTGTGAGGGGGAAGCCCCATGGCGTCCCTGCGCAACCCACTGTGGGTGTGGGAAGGCAGGGAACTACCCCCTATAGTAGTAGAATATGCAAAAGCCTGCTTTGTACAAGTAGATATCCTTTTTTACAATGAGACATAAGGTTTTAAACTGACCAAATCTCTGAATTTTGATCTGATTTTTTGCAGGAATACTCACAATAATCAGTCCCAGTGTCAGAAAAATTGGCATAATTTTTTGCCATACCATTTTTTTAAAAATTTTCAAAGTGCCAAATCTGAAACAATTCCCAAAAAATATAAAATGGGTCTAGAGATCGAATTTTGGGCTGAAATTTTGCAAGAATGTTCACAAAAATATGCAGAAGGTGTCCACTAAGTTTAGTTGCATTTCATGGAGTGATTGATTTTATATGATTTTTCAACCGAAATCGGGAGCGCACACAAAATTACGGGGCTTTGGAGTAATGTGCTACCAAACAAATTTTGAGCTAATTTTTTGCAAGCAACTCCCCTTTAACATATCTAGGGTGTCCACCAAATTTCGTAGCATTTCACAAAAATTTAATTTTTTGTGATTTTTTCAGTAATATAGGGAATAACCGAGAAATCCGACAACGTGGGTCATGAGTAGTCTTCTCCCCAAAACTTCCCAAGAGGCTTAGGGGATGCAATGAATCATGTTTTGAGGGAACATTGAAGCTTGTAACTTAACTATGTTTGTTGGTAACTCGAGTCACGCAAGCACCAAGTAGTGCAAAGGTGGTTAAATCTTGGTGACTAGTGTTAGTTCTTGGTAAGGGGGTTCACCTTTGGTGACTTTCTTGGTGGGTGACTCGAGTCACGCATCAGGAACCGCACCAAAACTCGAGTCACCCACTAGGATCATCCATCAGGAACTCAAGTCACGTCCCAAGAACTTGAGTCACGCATCAGGAACTCGAGTCACCCACCGGGATCACGCATCAGGAACTCGAGTCACGCATCAAGAATTCGAGTCACCCACTAGGATTTTGCCTCAAGAGCTCGAGTTACTCATCAAGAACTCGAGTCACCTATTAAGATCACGCATCAGGAACTCGAGTCACCCATTAGGATCAAACATCAGGAACTCAAGTCACGACCCAAGAACTTGAGTCATGCATCAAGAACTCGAGTCATCCACCGGGATCACGCATCAGGAACTCGAGTTACCCATCAAGAACTCGAGTCACGCAGCGGGAGCTCACATCAGAACTCAAGTCATGCACCAAAACTCGAGTCGCCCACTGGGATAACGCATCCGGAACTCGAGTTACCCATTAAGAACTTGCACCGGAACTCGAGTCATGCACCAGAACTTGAGTCACCAACCAGGATCTTGCCTCAAGAACTCGAGTCACCCATCAGGACCTAAAGTCACCCACCGGAATCATACATCGGGAACTCGAGTCACGCATCAAGAATTCGAGTCACCCACTAGGATCTTGCCTCAAGAACTCGAGTTACTCATCAAGAACTCGAGTCACCCATCAGGATCACGCATCAGGAACTCGAGTCACGCACCAAGAACTCGAGTCACCCTTCAGGAACTCAAGTCACGGTCTAGGAACTTGAGTCATGCATCAAGAACTCGAGTCACCCACAGGGATAACGCATCCGGAACTCGAGTTACCCATTAAGAACTTGAGTCATGCATCAGGAACTCACACCAGAACTCGAGTCACCCACTAGAATCACGCATCGGGAACTCGAGTTACTCATCAAGAACTCAAGTCATGCATCAATAGCTCGCACCTGGAACTCGACTCACCCACCAGGATCATGCATCAGGAACTCGAGTCACGCCCCAAGAACTTGAGTCACGCATTAGGAACTCGAGTCACCCACCGAGATCACGCATCAGGAACTCGAGTCACCCTCCAGAACTCGAGTCCCGCCTCAAGAATTCGAGTCGCCCACTAGGATCCTGCCTCAAGAACTCAAGTCACACCCAGGAACTTGAGTCACCCATCAGGAACTCGGGTTACCCACCAGGAACCCGAGTCACCCACCGGGATCACGCATCAGAACTCGAGTCACGCCTCAAGAATTCGAGTCACCCACTAGGATCCTGCCTCAAGAAACCAAGTCACGCCCAAGAACTTGAGTCACCCATCAGGATCACGCATCAGGAACTCGAGTTACCCATCAGGAACTCGAGTCACCCACCGGGATCACGCATCAAGAACTCGAGTCACGCATCAAGAATTCGAGTCACCCACTAGGATCTTGCCTCAAGAACTCAAGTCATGCCCTAGGAACTTGAGTCACCCATCAGGATCACGCATCAAGAACTCAAGTCACCCACGGGGATAACACATCAGGAACTCGAGTGACCAACAAAGAACACGAGTCACCCACCAAGATCATGCATCGATAACTTAAGTCACACCCTAGAAACTTGGGTCACGCATCAGGAACTCAAGTTACTCATCAAGAACTCGAGTTACTCGTCAAGAACTCGTACTTGGAACTCGGGTCATGCACCAGAACTTGAGTCATGCATCAGGTACCCAAGTCACCCCCTAGGAACTTGAGTCGTGCATCAGGAACACGAGTCACCCATTAAGATCACGCATCAAGAACTCGAGTTACCCATTAGGAATTCGAGTCCCACATCAAGAAGTTGAGTCGCCCGCTAGGATCTTGCCTCAAGAACTCAAGTCATGCCCCAGGAAACTTGACTCACGCATCATGAACCCGAGTCACCCACCGGGATCATGCATCGAGAACTCGAGTCACCCACTAGGATCTTGTGTCAAGAACTGAAGTCGCGCCCTAGGAACTTGAGTCACCCATTAGGATTACTCGTCAAGAACTCGAGTCACGCACTAAGATCATGCATCGGGAACTCAAGTCACACCCCCAAGAACTTGAGTCACGCACCAAGATCTTGCCCCAAGCACTCGAGTCACACATCGAGGGCTCGAGTCACCCACCGGGATCACGCATCAAGAACTCGAGTCACACATTGGGAACTCGCACCAGGAACTTGACTCACGCATCAAGAAGTTGAGTCACCCGCCGGGATCACGCATCAG
>JAQQTP010000020.1:4697500-4705000 GCA_029884605.1 Ormosia emarginata | reverse complement strand
AGAGAACACGTCGTAAAACTTGCTTTCAGCCATGTGGTATTCGAATACCTCTTGCTGTATTCGAATACCCACCACAATTTATAAACTCCAGAAGGTGCACGTATTCGAATGCCTTGGAAGGTATTCGAATACTCCAGATAGCATGTAACAAGTACCGATAAAGATTTCTCAGATTATTCGAATACATATTTGGGTATTCGAATGCACCAGCTTATAAAACCATAAGAATTCTGTACTGATGTATGGTATTCGAATACCATGGGAGGGTATTCGAATAGACCTATCAGAAAAACATAGATTTTAACGTATAAAGCAATGGTATTCGAATGCCAAAAATAGTTATTCGAATAACTTAAACAGGAAAGCATATATATATGTCCAGAACTACATGTTTGAGAGACGAAAACCTTACCCGATGATGGAAACACAAAGAAAATACCGTAAGAGAGCTTGCCTTATTATTTGCCATTATTTTCTTATCTGTTCCAATGATTAAGAGCTTATTTCATCGTTGCAACTTCAAGCTTCACGGAAAGAAGGAAGAGAGCTTGAAGTTATTTCTGGTCTTGTGCTCGCAGTAGCCACTTTCAAAAATGCCGAAGTCAGTTCTAGGCTTTCAAGCACACCTGCAACACAATTTAATTTTTGGTTTTTGGTTCCCAAATTTTCTTGGGTCCTTGAGTGTCAGTTTTGGGCAATGTACCCTTTGGAACCCAAACCATTTTTGTCCTAATTTTTGTGTTAACCTTCTTTCTTGCATTGCATGTTGAAGCACTGTGACCCTTCTTTCCACAGTAAAAACATTTGATAAAAGGACTACAAGAAGTGCTTGAATAAACAAAGAAGTTTTTATAAGATTTATGCTGATTTTTCGGGTTATAACCAATTCCAGCTTTTTCAAAAACAACCCTTTGTTTTCCTAATAAAATATTTAAATTATCTCTTCCACATGTGAATTTGGCAAGGGTATTCTTTAAATTTTCAATTTCATTTTCAAGTAAATGACATGAAGAACAAGAATACGAAGTAGAAGCATGTGAGGGATGAGATAAGCATGCATCAATAATTCCCAAAGTTTCATTTTCAATTTTTAGTTCTTCAATCTCTTTATTTAAAATAAGAATTTGATTTTCTAGAGAAGAGATTTTTTTCTTAGAAGAAGAAATTTGTTTTGTGAGTTTTAAAGTTTCGTCATGCAATTCTTCAAAGGCATCTTGTAACTCATCATAAGAAGGGAGTAGAGTAGAGTTAGAACTTACCTCATTTTCGCTTTCTTCTTCTTCTCCTTTGGCCATGAGACAAAGTTGAGCTTTTTCGCTATCTGAGCTATCAGTGGAGTCCATGTCGTTGTCATCCCATGCTATATAGGCTCTTCTTTCTTTCTTTTCCCTTGAGTGCCTTTTCTCATACTTCTGCACTTTCCTTTGATAGGTTGGGCACTCCATCTTTATGCGTCCCAATTCTCCACATTCGTAGCATTTTGGAGGAGTGGAGGATCCTTCTCCTTTGTGATATGCCTTCTTTTGAGGAAGGGGTGGTCTTCTTTGAAATCCCTTTTTCTTTAGGAATCTTCCGAATTTTCTCACAAGGAGACTAAGATTCTCCTCACTTAGTTCAAAGTTTTCAGTATCCTCTTTACCACCTTCATCATCATCTTCAAGTATGGAAGAGGTGGCTTTGAGTGCAATTCCTTTCTTCTTTTTATCATGCTCTTCACTTTGATTGAGCCTATTTAGTTCCAGCTCATGTTCTTGAAGCTTTCCGAATAGGGTGGCTAGAGACATTGTTGATAAGTCTCTTGATTCTACAATAGCCGTTACTTTGGGTTGCCAAATCCTGCTAAGACATCTCAACACTTTGTTAATCAAATCTTTGTTAGTAAAATTCTTTCCTAATGATGCAAGATGATTAACAATATGGGTGAACCTCTTTTGCATTTCTTGAATGCTTTCTCCTTGGTTCATTCTAAACAATTCATATTCGCGAGTTAGAGAATTAATTCTTGACCTCTTTACCTCACTAGTACCCTCATGGGTAACTTGTAAAGTGTCCCACATTTCTTTAGCGATTTTGCAATTTGAAATTCTAAAAAATTCATCATACCCCAAAGCAGTAGTAATAATATTTTTGGCATTTAAATTATATTGAACTTTTCTTTTATCCATATCAGACCAATCACTTCTAGGTGTCTCGGTTTTTACACCATTGACAACGCGTGTAGGTATAAATGCGCCATTTTCGACAGCATCCCACACGTCTAGATCAATAGCCTCGATAAAGATTTTCATTCTTTCCTTCCAATATGCATAACCATCCCCATTGAAAAAGGGTGGTCGATTTATGGAAGTTGCTTCTGATAAAACAATTGATGAAGCCATGTACTCTTGAAGCGGCTAAGCTCTTTATACAAGAGTCTAGCTCTGATACCACTTGTTACCCAAGTGGCTTCAGTACTCAAGAGGGGGGGTGAATTGAGTAATTAAATATTTTTCGCAAAAGCCTTAAACAAATAAACTATACTGAATTTAATTATTAAAAGTCGTGAATAAGATGAAGATAAGAAGAATAATTAATAATTAAATTGCAAGAATAAATAAAGTGCATAAAGATAAAAGATTAAGGGTAGAAAAGCAGGCACAATATTTATCCTAGTTCGACCACCAACCACTTGTGGCCTACGTCCAGTCCCCGAAACACAGTTCGAGATTTTTCACTATTCAACACAAGCTTAAAACAGGTGCTTGGAACCTTTACATAACAGGGATACCTCACCCTATTTACTAGAGGATACCTCACCCCTTTGAAGGATACCTCACCTTCTTTACAACAAGGGATACCTCACCCTTTTACTAGAGGATACCTCACCCTCACAAAATCACTAAGGGATACCTCACCTTTTTACGAAGCATAGAATAGATGAAAAATGAACTCTCACTTAGAGCAGATATTACAAATTGAAGTGCTAATAAGCTCTCTAAAGGATATCTCAAGGCTTTGGCAAAAAGAGCACAGAAAATATGAAAGAATCACGTTTTAACACAAGCAAATAATTCAAATGGTTGGGGCTTCTTCAGAAGAGACCCAAGGTCTCTATTTATAGAGCAATGGAAGAAACTAGCCGTTGGAGCAATTAAAAGCAAGTAATTATTGAAATTATGGCCGTTGCTGCCATTTTCGAAAGCTTCGTGAAATCCAATTCTGGAATACAGTATTCGAATGCCTTATGAGGTATTCGAATGCCTCATTTTGAAAAGCTCCGTGAAAACCAGTTCTGAAGAGGGTTATTCGAATACCTTAATAGGTTATTCGAATACCACTGATTTAAAATGATTTTGAGAAACAATTCAGACACAGGTTATTCGAATACCAAGTGTGGTTATTCAAATACGAAGTGTGGTTATTCGAATACCACTTTGAAAAACAGAAAACGTACAAACTTTAAAACATGGTTATTCGAATACCATATGGTGTATTCGAATACCTATAATAAAACAGGTTTTCTGCAAAAGCAAGTTATTCGAATACTTAATGTGCTATTCGAATACCTTATGGGTATTCGACTACCTCGATATAAAATCAGTTTTAAATGCTTTTAAATGTCCAGAAAATGATTGTTTAAGTTTGGAAAAACAATTTTGAAAACATTTCTTTGCAACGCCAAATAATGAGATATCCAAAAAGCTCTTTACAAAGATCCTAAGTCCTAAAGCTATTCTTTGAAGATCTTGGACTTAGTCTCCTCATCATCTTCATGTTTGTCTTCACGTTTGTTATCATCAAAACTATTGTTCATGATAGCTAGCCAATTACAATCCTACCATCAAAAGTTGATAGGGCAGAAATTCGAATGATGCATCGCCGGCACAAGGGTCGTGCGATCTGACGAGTTATCATGAATCATCAAAGCAACAGGCAAAGCCTGCATCGACCTTTTATCTAATAAATGCATCCCTTCCAAGAGTCGGGGTCTGTTGCATATATTAGCTCTAGAATTACTACGGTTATTCGAGTAGTAGATACTATCAAACAAATTATAACTGATGTAATGAGTCATTCGCAGTTTCACAGTCTAAATTAGTTCATACTTGCACATGCATGGCTTAATCTTTGAGACAAGCATATGACTACTGACAGGATCAACCAGGTAGCATCCATCAACGGCACCGCGCATCATGCAAGCATTCCCACCATGGATTGGGGAAGTAAAGCAGGCACAACTGTATGCATCGTTCGAGGGAACAGAAAATTCGAAGGGACGCATCTGGGCAATCTGCCCACGTTCACCGCATGCACCGCATCCAAGAGAGCAGCTGATGCCTGTGTGCCACGAGAGGCACTAAGATGAGCAGTTGGGCATGGTACGCAGGCATTTACTTTGTAATCCACCAGCAACTCCGCAAAGGAAGTCTGGATGGGAGAGGGTCTAACAAGGCACATGAATATTGCTTGATAGGTAGGCAGTGCAGGAACCGCAAGTGAACACCAAGTCTGTAGCGAGTAAAAGGTCCAACTGAGAAGGGTTGCGCACAGACAGTTCGATGCCCAAGAGCAAGGAGCCGACCAGCAAAAACATACCAATCGCCACTCACATGCCCTTACATTAGCTAGACTCAGCACCACCAAACGAACCACACCCCGCACTGCCAGAGGCACGCGGGCAAATGGAAGCATCAGTTAGCACCGTGTTTGCCTCGCTAGGTGCAACTGGTACTACGAGACCGACTTTGTGAAGACGGATCGCTAGTACCTCCACTTCGTGACTCGATCAGATCCTCGACAAGGGCGACGAATGCATCAAGGGTCATCAGGATTTTATCGAGAGGGACACCAAGGAAGACGCCCCGTGATGCATTGCGTCGGAGGTTCTGAATTGACTCATGTTGCGTTGTTGGCGAGCATCCTCCCCGATATCACTTTCGGCTGCTCGTGTGACCCACCGCTCCTGCGCACACGTCCGGACGATCAGGCACTCTCCTTTTCGTGTTGCGGCTGTGCCTGTGAAGGCATCACCTATCAGCACGTCCATACGCGCGAGGGTGCGGCTCGTATCCATAGCCTCGGTGCATCGAGGAGGATGCCCCCCAACTCCCCAGCTTTCCCCCCGCTTCGTGACTCGATCGGATCATCGGCAAGGGCGACGAATGCATCAAGGGTCATCAAGATTTTTATCGAGAGGGACCAAGGAAGACGCGCCATGATGCATTACGTGGGAGGTTTTGGATCGACTCACGCCGTGTTGTCGGCCTGCAACCTCCCCAATATCACTTTCGTTTGCTCGTGTGCCCTGCCAATCTCATGCACACATCCGAACGATCAAGCACTTGCCTTTTCGTGTTGCAGCTCTGCCCGTGAAGGCATCACCTATCACCATGTCCGTACGAGCGGGAGAGCGACTCGTATCCATAGCCTCGACGCATAGAGGAGGATGCCCCCAACTCCCCACCAGCTCATCGCATCACGACTCGATCGACATCTCGACAAGAGTGACCCATGTATTAAGGGGCATCAAGAATATCGAGAGGGATTAAAGAAGATGCCCCGTGATGCATCGCCCGTGCATCGTCGATGCTAGAAAAGCCACACCGCAATGCCCACATTTTTTCGAGGGTCACACCGGCTCACTATGTCGCTACTCGATCGGCACCTCAACAAGGGCGACCCATGCATCAAGGGGCATCAAGAAATATTGAGAGGGACAAAGGAAGATGCCCCGTGATGCATTGCTCGTACGTCAACGATGCTAGAACAAGCCACGCCGCGATGCCCATATTTTTCCGAGGGTCGGACCGGCTCACCGTGTCGCGACTCGATCGACACCTCAACAAGGGAGACCTATGCATCAAGGGGCATCAAGCAATATCAAGAGGGACCTAGGAAGATGCCCCGTGATGCATCACCTGTGCATCGTCGATGCTAGAACAAGCCACGCTGCGATTCCCACATTTTTCCGAGGGTCGCACTTGCACCCGGCGACAGACGACTGAGATTTAGTTGTGCATGATTACTCGATCGAATCACCCACTATGCCATGGGAAATGGTGCAATACTAGCTTGGGGAAGCTTGCATTAGCATGGGGGGAAGCCCCATGGCGTCCCTACGCAACCCACTGTGGGCGTGGGAAGGCAGGGAACTTCTCCCGCCTATAGTAGTAGAATATGCAAAAGCCTGTTTTCTACAAGTAGATATCCTTTTTCGCGAGGAGACATAAGGTTTTAAACTGACCAAATCTCAGAATTTTGATTTGATTGTTTACAAGAATACTCACAATAATCAGTCCTAGTGTCGAAAACATTGGCATATTTTATATGATTTTTCAACCAAAATTGGGAGCATGCGCAAAATTACGAGGCTTTGGAGTCATGTGCTACCAACCGGATTTTGAGCTAATTTTTTGCAGGCAACTCCCCTTTAACATATCCAGTGTGTCCACCAAATTTCGTAACATTTAAAAAAAAATGATTTTTTGTGATTTTTTTAGTAATATAGGGAATAACTGAGAAATCCGACAACATAGGTCATGAGTAGTCTTCTCCCCAAAACTTCCCAAGAGGCTTAGGGGATGCAAGGAATCATGTTTTGAGGGAACATTGAAGCTTGTAACTCAACCTTGCTTGTTGGTGACTCGAGTCACGCAAGCACCAAGTAGTGCAAAGGGGGTTAAATCTTGGTGACTAGTGCTAGTTCTTGGTAAGGGGGTTCACCTTTGGTGACTTTCTTGGTGGGTGACTCGAGTCACGCATCAGGAACTTGAGTTACGCATCAAGAACTCGCAACAGAACTCGAGTCACCCACCAGGATCATCTATCAGGAACTCAAGTCACCCTCAAGAACTCGAGTCACGCATCAGGAACTCGAGTCACCCACCGGGATCACGCATCAGGAACTCGAGTCACGCATCAGGAATTCGAGTCACCCACTAGGATTTTGCCTCAAGAGCTCGAGTTACTCATCAAGAACTCGAGTCACCCATCAGGATCACGCATCAGGAACTCGAGTCACGCATCAAGATCACGCACCAGGAACTCAAGTCACGACTTAGGAACTTGAGTCATGCATCAAGAACTCGAGTCACCCACCGGGATAATGCATTCGGAACTTGAGTTACCCATCAAGAACTCGAGTCACGCAGCGGGAGCTCGCACCAGAACTCGAGTCACCCACCAAGATAACGCATCCGCAACTCGAGTTACCCATTAAGAACTCGAGTCACGCATTAGGAACTTCCACCGGAACTCGAGTCATGCACCAGAACTCGAGTCACCAACCAGGATCTTGCCTCAAGAACTCGAGTCACGCCCCAAGAACTTCTGTCACCCATAAGGACCTCGAGTCACCCACCGGGATCACGCATCAGGAACTCGAGTCACGCATCAGGAATTCGAGTCACCCACTAGGATTTTGCCTCAAGAGCTCGAGTTACTCATCAAGAACTCGAGTCACCCATCAGGATCACGCATCAGGAACTCGAGTCACGCACCCAGAACTCGAGCCACCCATCA
>JAQQTP010000020.1:4685000-4687500 GCA_029884605.1 Ormosia emarginata | reverse complement strand
ACAAGGGAGACCCATGCATCAAGGGGCGTCAAGAAATATCGAGAGGGACCAAGGAAGATGCCCTGTGATGCATTGTCCATGCATCGTCGATGCTAGAACAAGCCACGCTGTGATGCCCACATTTTTCCGAGGGTCGCACCGGCTCACCATGTCACGACTCGATTGGCAGCTCAACAAGGGCGACCCATGCATCAAGGGGCATCAAGAAATATCGAGAGGGGCCAAGGAAGATGCCCCGTGATGCATCGCCCATGCATCGTCGATG
Organism: Ormosia emarginata; assembly: GCA_029884605.1. Taxonomy (NCBI): domain Eukaryota; kingdom Viridiplantae; phylum Streptophyta; class Magnoliopsida; order Fabales; family Fabaceae; genus Ormosia; species Ormosia emarginata. The sequence goes on along the minus strand of JAQQTP010000020.1, from coordinate 4,687,235 downwards.
CTAGATCAAGCCACGCCGTGATGCCCACATTTTTCCGAGGGTCGCACTTGCACCCGGCCACGGACGATCGAGATTTGGTTGTGCATGATTACTCGATCGAATCACCCACTATGCCACGGAAAATGACTCAATACTAGCTTGGAGAGGCTTGCATTAGCGTGGGGGGGAAGCCCCATGGCGTCCTTGCGTAACCCACTGTGGGAAGGCAGGAAACTACTCCCCCCTATAGTAGTAGAATATGCAAAAGCCTATTTTGTACAAGTAGATATCCTTTTTCTCAAGGAGACATAAGGTTTTAAACTGACCAAATCTCTGAATTTCAATTTGATTTTTTGTGGGAATACTCACAATAATCAGTCCTAGTGTCTGAAAAATTGGCATAATTTTTTGCCATACCAATTTTTTTTTTTTAATTTTCAAAGTGCCAAATCTGAAACAATTCCTAAAAGATGGAAAATGGGTCTAGAGATCAAATTTTGGGCTGAAATTTTGCAGGCATGTTCACAAAAGTATGCAGAGGGTGTCCACCAAGTTTCGTTGCATTCCATGCAGTGGTTGATTTTATATGATTTTTCAACTGAAATCAGGAGCACGCGCAAAATTACGGGGCTTTGGAGTTATGTGCTACCAACCGAATTTTGAGCTTATATTTGTAGGAAACTCCCCTTTAAAAGATCCAGTGTGTCCACCAAATTTCATAGCATTTCACAAAAGTTTGATTTTTTGTGATTTTTTGAGTAATATAGGAAATAACCGAGAAATCCGACAACATGGGTCATGAGTATTCTTCTCCCTCAAACTTCCCATGAGGCTTAGGGGATGCAAGGAATTATGTTTTGAGGGAACATTGAAGCTTGTAACTCAACTTTGCTTGTTGATGACTCGAGTCACGCAAGCACCAAGTAGTGCAAAGGGGGTTAAATCTTGGTGACTAGTACCAGTTCTTGGTAAGGGGGTTCACCTTTAGTGATTTTTTTGGTGGGTAACTCGAGTCACGCATTAGGAACTCGAGTTACGCATCAGGAACTCACACCAAAACTCGAGTTACCAACCAGGATCATCCAACAGGAACTCAAGTCACGCCCCAAGAACTTGAGTCACGCATTAGGAACTCGAGTCACCCACCGGGATCACGCATCAAGAATTCGAGTCACCCACTAGGATTTTGCCTCAAGAGCTCGAGTTACTCATCAAGAACTCGAGTCACCCACCGGGATCACGCATCAGGAACTCGAGTCACGCATCAGGATCATGCATTAGGAACTCAAGTCACGACCTAAGAACTTGAGTTATGCATTAAGAACTCGAGTCACCTACTGGGATAACGTATCTGGAACTCGAGTTACCCATCAAGAACTCGAGTCACACAGTGGGAGCTCACACTAGATCTCGAGTCTTGCACTAGAACTCGAGTCACCCATCGAGATAACGCATTCAGAACTCAAGTTATCCATTAAGAACTCGAGTCACGCATCAGGAACTCACACCGGAACTCGAGTCACCCACTAGGATCTTGCCTCAAGAACTCGAGTCACGCACCCAGAACTCGAGTCACCCACATCAGGAACTCGAGTCACCCACCGAGATCACGCATCAGGAACTCGAGTCACGCATCAGGAATTCGAGTCACCCACTAGGATCTTGCCTCAAGAGCTCGAGTTACTCATCAAGAACTCAGGTCACCCATCAAGATCACGCATCAAGAACTCGATTCACGCACCCAGAACTCAAGTCACCCATCAGAACTCAAGTCTCGCCCTAGGAACTCGAGTCATGCATCAAGAGCTCGAGTCATCCACCGGGATAACTTATCCGAAACTCGAGTTACCCATTAAGAACTCGAGTCACGCACTAGGAACTCGCACCAGAACTCGAGTCACCCACTAGAATCACGCATCGAGAACTCGAATTACTCATCAAGAACTCGAGTCACGCATCAGGAACTTGCACCTGGAACTCGAGTCATGCACCAGAACTTGAGTCACCCACCAGGATCATGCATCAGGAACTCGAATCACGCCCTATGAACTTGAGTCACGCATCAGGAACTCGAGTCACCCACCGGGATCACGCATCAGGAACTCGAGTCACCCTCCAGAACTCGAGTCCCGCCTCAAGAATTCGAGTCGCCCACTAGGATCCTGCCTCAAGAACTCAAGTCACACCCAGGAACTTGAGTCACCCATCAGGATCACGCATCAGGAACTCGAGTTACCCATCAGGAACCCGAGTTGC
>JAQQTP010000020.1:4667500-4680000 GCA_029884605.1 Ormosia emarginata | reverse complement strand
GACTTGGAAGCCAAAAACGACCCACTATACTTCAGATTCACGAAAAGTGTTCTTCATAAAAGTTGTAGATCCTTGTCTTGGCTATAAAATGGATAGGTGGTTTGTCAAATTTGGTTTCCTTAAGCCCAAGATATGTCCCAAATACCGTAGGTTGCTCAAACCCAACTTCAGCACCTCTGTTCTGACTTGCAAGCTCAAAATGACCTACTAGACTTTTTTTCTCAAAATGTGTTCTTCATGAAAGTTGTTTATTTGGATCTTGACTATCCACTGTCCAAATTTCAGCCCATCTCCATTATTACATCTTGAGATATGATTTTATGAGTGCACACTGTTCGGATTCTACTAACAGAACCCGTATTCTGACTTCCATGTAAACTTAGGTCCCTTAGACATCTGAATCGGACTTTGAGCTCTTCATTAAAGTTGTAGAGCTTCCTCTTAGCTTTCCTACAAGATAAAATTCATGATTGTCAGATATCAGGAACTCAAGTTATGACCAAAATACAGAAATAGTGTAAAATCTCAATAATGCTGAAAATATTCAATTAGGACCAATTTGAGCTCAAACTCACAAAATCATGTCAAACTCAATCAATTAAGAATATGGAGAGTGTAAATGACTAAATATAAGGGTTTCTTAATGAATAAAATATGTGTTTATCAAATTTCTCCACACTTAGCTTTTTGCACTCCTGGGCAAAACTCAAGACCAAAACAAGGACATAAGATATTAATAAAAATTTAAATTCCAACGACATTCAAGAACCCAAAATTTTACAATCAAGAAGAACAACCAAAGGTTCAAGGGATCAAAACATTCATGAGTTAACAATTCTACACATCTCAAACCAACAAGCAAGGTATCTTCAACATGAATCGAGAATGATAGATCTTCACAAGATTCCCTCTCAATCTCTCAAGTGTTTAAAAGGTAGGTATTTCACTCAATTCAACCCATGAAAATTACACTACCATAAGCTTGCTTATCTTCTACTTCTCCACTACTCAAAACACATGCATACACAAATTATGAGGACTTTATTCAAGGTTGTAGTGAGGTTAAGGTAATAGAAGAGGATAAAATGGATATGAGAGGATAAATACCAAAGAGAATAAAAGCAAATGAGAGCGAGTTCAAATAACAAGCATAAAAGTTCATCCCAACTCTAATGTATATCCCTTTACATATTCATTTCCCAATCCTTTTCTCTTTTTTTTTCTTTTTTTTTCTTTTTTTTTTTAGGCACTCTTTCCTTTTTCAACAACCATTTTGTATACACACCCCCACACTTGTTCAAAAACTCATCCATTAACAAAGCTAATGTTCTTTTATTCCCTAAGGTAAAATAAGAACACAATTTTTCATTTAAGGTACATAATGAGCTAGAAATAAGGAATGGTCAAATAAGCTCAAAGGGGTTAAGCAAAGGAAAATATACAAGGTTGGCAGGAATCAGAGAATTTTCAAGAAGTCAAAAGAGTGCTTGATATCATATTGAAAACAAGGTTGGCTATTTGGTTAAACTAGCTAATTAAGAAAGAGGGCCTCAATCATGTTCATGCATGCAAGTGAAATGTAGCCTCAAAAAGAATCAAAGCAAGTTCTAGAGTGGTCATTAACATGAATGAAAATCACACAAGAAAGAAAAGAATGACATAAATGTTGAATCCATCCATTAGGCTCAAAATCTCACAAGGTATGCATCCATCAAACTCAATTCATCAATTTAATCATCCATCACCAAGCATATCAGTTCAAGAAGGGAGAAAAGTTATTCAATCATGCAATGAACCCCTTTTTTTTTCTTTTTTTTTTTTTTTTTTTTTTTTTTTTTTTACAAAAAGAACATGCTGAAATCTCTCCCCCACGCTTAATATAACATTGCCTTCAATGTGAAAGAGAGATATAGAAAAGAGCAACACAACCTGATAAGAAGTGAATCAACGCCAAGCAGAAAAGAAACACACTGTCAGTACCGCATCAGACCCTGAAAAGAAATCAAACAATAAAACTTTAGTACTAATTAGTTACTACCTAAAAAACTCCTTACTCTGCCACCAATTAAGATGTGTCTCAAGAGTAAAATTACTCCTTACTCTGCCATCACTAATTGATTTAATAAGTACATGACAATCATATCATACTTTCCAAACAACACAACAAATTTTTTTTAATTTTATATATATATATATATATATATATATATATATATATATATATATATATATATATATATATATATGGGTCAACTATCCTTCCCCCCAACTAAATCATAACATTGTCCTCAATGTTAAAATATAGATGAGTAAAGGACAAGATATTACCTGTTGGAGAAAGTGACACAAATTTAAACAAAACAAGGTACAATAAAATCAAACCCATTAAAGATGAAGTCGCAGATCCGGCTTTTGTTTCTTGTTACTTCCTTCGCTACTTCCCGTTGACCAATCTATCCGAGCTAATACCGGATCAGTACATACTCAAAAGCTTCTAATTTATCAATGAGCTCATCAATAGTGGAGGCAGAGATAAGAAGTTGTCTTGTCAAGGAGTGATAAATTTCGTTCCACACTTTGTCAAGAAAAGATAACAAAAGATCAAAGAAATTATTAACATTCAACAAACCAATGGGTCTATGGTGGATGTTTAGTTCGGCCCAAGAGACAATTTGAAAAATTTCTTCTAAAGTACCAAAACCACTTGGTAAGACAATAAATGCATCAGAATTGTCAACCATTGTCTTCATTCGTCCATGCATAGATGTTACCTGAATTTCTTCTCCAACTGTCTTTCCAGTGATGTCATTTTCAGCCAAAGGTTTAGGAATAACACCTAAAACCTGACTGCCTCCTATAAAAGCAGCAAGTGATACAGCCCCCATTAACCCACGACAACCTCCCCATATACAAGATGAATATTCCTCGCAGCAAGTGATTGACCAAGAGTGCTAGCTGCGTTTACAAACTCTAATCCCTTCCCATAACTCGACCCACAAAAAACACAGACATTTTTGAGGTTACGAATAGAAGGCCCCATTCTATACTCTTCCTCCCTTTGAGTGTTTCTGAGTTGAAGGAAAATGGAGAAAATGGAGTGTTTAAGTAAGAAAAAGAATGGAAAGGGGAATAATTGCACCTATGATAGGTTGGTTGTTGTCGAAAAAGGTTGAAATTAAGAAACACAGAATCTTTTCTCCTTTTTTTTTCTTACTTTTACTTTTTTATTTTTTTTATTTTTTTTTTTTATTTTATTTTTATTTTTTATTTTTTTTTGACTTCAAGAAAACCATCAAGGTAAAGAAGTCTAGAAACCCCTGAAGGACCCTGCTCAAAGGATCGTCTGTACAAAAATCAAAATACAACAAAATGATACAAAGATAAAAGAAATAGAAAATGATGACATACTGTATGTCAAAGGTGTCCATGGCGTATCTTTATACTTTACACATGATGAGTGCAAGAGACATCACGTCCTCTCTTTTTTTTTTTTTTTTTTGAAATTGTTAGAAAAACTTGATGAAAGATGAGTGTATACTTCTTAAGATTGGGATGGAGGTAGTCTCGCTTTTTCGGCTTTGTGTCAAAGCATTATTGACCAATATTCGACCCATTCAAGACCAAATAAGCAACATAGGGCTCCCAAAAGGACAAGTGGCCATAATACGACCGTGGTCGCTGACATGTGGGATACAATATACCTTCTTTGTTTTTCAATTAAGAAGGCAGGATCGGATGCATGCATTTCCCCATTCACGGTGTGTGTTATCAAAGCCAACCCTAAGACGTATACATAAATTTTTTTTTTTGTTTTGTTTTTTTGTTTTTTTTTTTTTTTTTTTTTTTTTTTTTAGAGATGACATGAAGAAGAAGAAGAAGATGATATGTACAGATTGTTTGTGGATGTGGCTCACATCCGCCTCTCGGTTTAACGTCCAAGAATGCGCTTAAACGTCTTCTATGAGTCGAGGATAAGCTTCCCATCCAATTTTCTTAAAAATTGGCAAACGTGGTCTTTTAGAGTCGATTCCCAAGATTGTAGCGTTTTTCTTCATCCTTGAAGAGATTCCACAATTTAAGAATTTCACGATGCACCAATCCACAAGAATGCATCTCAAGAGTCGATAAGATATCATCTAATGACTCCTTACTCAGTCCATTCTTAATGAAGAAAATTTTATCTTCTCTATTTGCGGAAACCATCCCCAAAGTATGACATCGCTTGTTACAGTTCCATCGTCCACATTTGTGACAGACTTGTAACCTTTTTGCTCTTCTCCTTTTAGAATATGAACTTCTTCCAAGACCGGGCATATATGAGTCAAATGAAATTGAGGACTCACCTACTAATCGAACCTTTGCTTCAATTATCCAGCGTACATCTTCTGGCATACCTTTGTGCATTAACAGTCTCAATCTTTCACATCGAACTTTGTAGATTTTTCTCAAAGCATTTTGAGGAAGAGAAGGAAAATGTTTTCTCAGGTTTGAAAGAATGACATCCATTTTGAAGGAGAAGAAGGATTCAGTTTCTTTTGGGAAACTGAAAAATAAACCGACTTGAGAGTCACGAGTACCGTATCCGCCATTTTAACCTAAGAACACAAAAAAAAAAACTTAAGAACTTGGTTTTCCAAGAATGGTTGAGTCTTTGTCCATTAACTTTAAGCGCATTACCATTCCTAGGATCCTCAATATCTACGGCCCCGAGGATACACGTGTTTGACAAAGAAAAGAACCGCGCCACCTAGATCTCAATTTTTCAAGGAGTAGGTGCGGATGATAATCTCAAAGCGTAACCTTTTTGACCAATTTCCGCAACTTTTGCAAAAGGTGTAACAGACCTTGAATAAAGTAGGCCAATAAAATCCATATTGCAAGATTTTTGCAGTTGTTGTCGCTGAAGAAAAGTGACCTTCACATGCTTCCGAGTGACAAAATTTAATGGCACTACCTACCTTATTGTCGGCACACACTGCTTTTTTTTTTTTTTTTTTTTTTTTTTTGGTTTTTTTTAGAGATTCAAATGCTTACAACCAACAAACAGATAAAAACATAATCTAAGAAACTAATGAAAACACAAAATAAAAAGGGATAAAGAGAGCAAATCTGGTTGGGTTGCCTCCCAATGAGCGCTTAGTTTATTGTCCTCAGCCCGACATGATGATACTTTCAATGCTCCTCATATTGTGGAAGGATGAGGGTCATCACTTCCATCTCTGCACTGTCAGGAAGTTCATGATATGGTTTGAGACGATGACCATTGACCTTAAATGCTTTGCCAGAAATTTCACTCCTGATCTCAACTGCACCAAAAGGAAAAACATTAGTTACCACAAACGACCCAATCCACTTAGAACGCAGTTTACCTGGAAATAATTTGAGTCTTGATTGGAATAGCAGGACTTTTTGTCCTCTGTGAAATTTCTTTCTGGAAATCAATTGGTCGTGGAATGCCTTAGCTTTAGTCTTATAAATCAGGGCATTCTCAAATGCCTCATTTCTTAGTTCTTCCAATTCCTGTAACTGGAACTTCCTTTGCTTTCCAGCACCTTCCAATTCCATATTAACTTATTTAATGGCCTAGTAAGATCGATGTTGCAACTCAACGGGCAAATGACAGGGCTTTCCATACACCAACCGAAATGGTGACATGCAGATGGGAGTCTTATAGGCAGTCCTATAAGCCATAAAGCATCTTCAAGTCGAGTGCTCCAATCCTTTCTTGAGGGATTCACTTTGTCTTTTCAAGGATTGACTTAATCTCCCTATTGGACACTTCGGTTGCCCATTTGTCTGTGGATGGTAAGGAGTGGAAATTCATGCATTACTCCATATCTCTTCAATAGAGCATCAAAGGTTTTGTTGCGAGAAATGGGTCCTTTGGTCACCGATGATAGCCCTTGGGGTCCCGAACTTGGAGAAAATATGTGACTTAACAAAATCTCGCAACAGCTTTAGAATCATCGGATCGAGTGGCTTTTGCTTCCACCCATTTAGACACATAATCAACGGATAAAAGAATGTATGTGAAACCAAATGAAGGAGGGAATGGTCCCATGAAATCAATACCCCACACATCAAAGAGTTCCACAAAAATGATCGGAGTCCGAGGCATTTGATTACGAGGACCAATATTACCTGTTCTCGACGAAGGTCACAAGACTTACGAAGTTGTAAGCATCTTTGAAAATTGAAGGCCAATAGAAACCACTTTGTCAAGCACTTTATTGGTTGTCCTTTTACTCCAAAGTGTCCTCCACATGCATAGGTGTGGCAAAAGGAGAGGATGGAGTGTGTCTCGAGAATCGGAATGCACCTCCTAATGACTTGATCTGCACAATGCTTCCATAAGTACGGGTCATCCCGATATAGTATTTACAAATCACTCCTTAATTTATCTCTTTGGGCCTTGTTCAAACCCTCCGGAAAGTCCTTAGTAACCAGGTAGTTAACAATGTCAGCATACCAAGGGATTATGGTGTTGACAACCATCAAATATTCATCCAGAAAAGTCTCCATGATAGGCATTTCTTCCTCTTAAGTTACCAATCTACTCAAGTGATCGGCCACCAAGTTTTCACTCCCTTTCTTGTCTTTAATCTCCAAGTCAAATTCCTGGAGCAATAAAATCCATCGGAGCAATCTAGGCTTTGCTTCTTTCTTTGTTAGAAGATACTTCAAGGCTGCATGATCTGAAAACACAATCACTTTAGAACCAATTAGATATGATCTAAATTTTTCTAAAGCAAATACAACAGCTAGAAGTTCCTTTTCTATGGTTGAGTAATTAAGTTGAGCATCATTTAGAGTCCTTGATGCATAGTAAATGGCATAAGGAACTCTATCAACTCATTGTCCCAAGACAGACTCCTACTTGCAAAGTCACTGGCATCACACATTAGTTCAAAAGGTAACTCCCAGTTGGGTGGCATGATGATAGGTGCAACAGCTTAACAACTTCTTGAGTTTATTGAAAGCTTCCATACATTTCTCATCAAAGTTAAAATTAACATCTTTTTGAAGAAGTCTCAAGAGGGCAATGAGACTTTAGAAAAGTCTTTAATGAATCTCCCAGTAGAAACCTCGCATGACCAATAAAAGAACGAATCTCCCGCACACTAGTGGGTGGTGGCAAAGAATGCATGAGTTCTACCTTAGCTTTATCTACTTCAATTCCCCTAGCGAAATTACATGACCTAACACAATACCTTCATTCACCATGAAATGACATTTTTCCCAATTCAAGTACCAGGTTAGTGTCAATGCATCTTTTAAGCACCAAAGTTAAATGTTCCAAACAATTTTCAAAATCATTTCCAAAGACACTAAAGTCATCCATAAAAACCTCAATGATGTTTTCAATGTAATCGAAAAATATACTCATCATGCATCTTTGGAAAGTTCCCGGTGCATTGCAGAGTCCAAAAGGCATTCGCCTATATGCAAAGGTACCAAATGGACAAGTGAATGTAGTCTTGTCTTGGTCTTCGGAGCTATGGCAATCTGATTGTAACCCGAAAAACCATCCGAGAAAACAATAATAAGAATGACCACTAATCTTTCTAACATTTGATCAATGAAAGGTAAAGGAAAGTGGTCTTTTCTCGTGGCGGCATTCAACTTCTTGTAATCAATACAAACACGCCACCACTGTCTGTAACCTAGTGGGAATAAGCTCATTTTCAGCATTTCTTACCACGGTAATTCCAGCATTTCTTTGGTACTACCCGGACTAGGCTTACCCACTTGCTTCGTCGAAATGGGGTAGATCACCCCCACACTTAGGAGCTTCAAGATCTCCTTTTTCACAACCTCCATCATGGGAGGATTCAATCTCCGCCGAGGGTCTCTCACAGTTTAGTATCCTCCTCCATTAATATCCCGTGCATACAAACGGAGGGACTAATACCCTTGATATCGGCTATTGACCAACCAATGGTTGTCTTATGTTCTGCAAAATAGCTACCGCTTCTCTTCTTGCTCTTGGGTGAGTGACTTTGCAATTATTACTTGGAAGGGTGTCCTTCTCCCCCAAGAAGATGTATTTAAGATGATCGTAGTGCTTTCGGTTCCCAATTCAGTGCTGCACAACAAAGGTTGAGGTATATCGGTAGTAACGGGTAAATCAACAAAAGTTACCTCATTCTCTTCTCGGTGGAAGAGAGCTCTTGTAAGGCAAAGAACAATTTCATCAATGTCTTCACTCCATGGCTCTTCTTCACTCTTCTTCTTTTCCTCCCGTACATCTAAGCTATGAGTTAGAATTGTATCAAGAGCATCAAAATGGTCGATATCAAAAGTCACAAATTAAAGAATCAAAAGGATCAAAAGAATCAATTAAACAAGCGAGTGCACATCACTTGGGTATCTCATAGCTTCAAAAATATTGAATCTAATTAATTCCCCATCAAATTCCATTGTTAGAATTCCCGAGTGCACATCAATTTTTGTCCGTGCAGTCTTCAAAAATGGTCTTCCCAAAGAAGATAGGAGCAGATTTGGGAGACTCATCCTCTTCCATGTCCAAAACATAGAAGTCTGCATTTAAAACACTAATTCATTCACCACCAAAACATCTTCAACCACACCCTTAGGGTATGCATTAGATCTATCAGCCAATTGAATAACAACACCAGTAGGTTCCAAAGGACCCAAGTATAAAGATGCATAAATAGAATATGGCATGACATTTATAGATGCACCTAAATCAAGCATTGCCCTTTTAAACCTTGTGTTACCTATAGTGCATGGAATGGTGAATATGCCAGGGTCCTTACATTTGGTTGGGAGTTTCTTTTTAATTACAACTGAAACATTTTCTCCCACTTGGGCCTTTTCATTTCCTTTTAACTTCCTCTTGTTAGTGCATAATTCTTTCAGAAATTTTGCATATCTAGGTACCTGCTTAATGGCATCTAACAAAGGGATATTAACCTCTACCTTCCTAAAAGTCTCAAGTATTTCTTTTTCTCGCTTCTTCTTTCTTGGTTTTAACCAACCTACTAGGAAAAGTAGCTTTAGTGACATATTTAGGAAGGGGTTCATAAATACTTACCTTAGGGGTTTTGGAAGTTTGCCCCTTATCATTTGCTTCTTTGGGTGGTTCATCCTTCTCTTGAATGATTGGTGGAAGAGAGGTAGGCTCATCCATCGTCTTTCCGCTTCTCAATGTGACAGCACTAGCATTTTCCCTCGGATTCACTTCATTTGTGAGGGTAGTTTCCCTGAAGCTTGGCTTTGAAACTTGTTGAATTCTCGTGGACAACCGCCTCTATCCGATTCTGCAAGTTATTGATTGCAATCCTTGTTTCTTGTTTGAAACTTTGTATAGTTGCATTTGTTTCTTGTTGGAACTGCAAATTATTAGTGGCCATTTGTTTTACTAGCTCCTCTAATGAAGGCTCAGATTGCTTAGGAGCTTGAACTTGCTCTTGTCTCTGAGGGAAAGGTACTTGCCTTTGTTGGAATCCTGGAGGTCCATAAGTTGGAGGTTGATTTTGAGGTTGCTTTGCATAGCTGAAATTTGGATGATCCCTCCAACCCTGGACTATATGTGTTTGAGTAGGGGTTGTAATTTTTTGAAAGTCCAAAGATATCCCCCTACTGCTCTTACCTCCTCATTTGTGTCTTCTTGGAGAGTGGGACACATATCAGTGGGATGTCCAGATGAACAACAGATCCCACAAGCATGAACTGGTGCTTTACCTGAATCCATTAACCGCTGAACCATAGCAGTCAATTGAGTCATTTGCAGTCATATATTGGTTGTCTCTACTTCTTTCACTGCTCTTACTCCAGTGTCATTTCTAGAGTAGAATTGTTGAGTATTGGCAGCCATTCTTGAGATCAAGTTTCTAGCTTCTTGAGGAGTTTTATCAATCAATGCTCCTCCGCTAGCAAAGATCAATCATGTTGCGATCCATCACTTGTAAGCCTTCATAGAAATACTTGAATTAAAAGTCGCTCACTTATTTGATGATGAGGGCAGCTGAAACATAGCTTCTTAAATCTCTCCCAAAGGTAGTCATGGAGTGATTCCCCATGCCTTTGTTGAATACCACAAATTTCTTTTCGATTGTTGCAGCTTTTGAGGCGTGGGAAGTATCTGTCTAGGAAAGTTCGGGCCATGTCCCGCCATGATTGGATGGATCCGGGTGGCAAGTAGTAAAGCCACTCCTTAGCCGAGTCTTTCAATGAGAATGGAAAAGCTCTCAACTTGACTTGCTCTACATGAATTCCTACGGTTTCATGCTAGAACATACCACATGGATTTCCTTCAAGTGCTTGTTGGGGTCCTCTCCTGGTAATCCATTGAAAGATGGCAAGAGATGGATTAAACCGATTTCAATTCAAATGCCTCTTCATTTTCAAGAATGTCTATGCAAAGAGGTCGTTGATCTAGATCTGGAGCACCCAATGCCCTTAAAGTGTTTTCTCGCCATTGTCACTTCTTTAGATATTTCGGATGGCTCAAATGTCTCTGAACTTGATAGATTAATGTAACGGGCGACTTCAATGTCACAGTGTGAGTTGGAAGTTAACCTGGATGGAAGGGAAATTGAGGATGTGAAGTGAGTTGATCAATATAGTTCCTCAAATTTAGCAATCCTTCGTCTACTCCTTCAAAGGACATCAACACCTACAAAACACTCGAAAGAAAGATTAAAAATAAAATAAAATAAAATAAAAACAGAATAAAAATAGGAAATAAATTAATAGTGTAATTGAAAAATTGGTTCCCGGGAACGGCGCCAAAATTCTGATGCGTGCGGATGTAGTGATTAAAATTAAGATAAAAATCAGTTGTTAGGCCCACCAGAAAATAAAAACCTTACAACTAGTTGTAGTTAGTAAGGGTCGATCCACAGAGAACCAATTCAATTAACACTATTAAACAATTCCCAATTTAGACTCTGATTAACAATAAACAGTAAAAGGGGGGTTTTGGAGTTTTGATGAACAATGAACAGCTTCAAAGATAACAATAAACAAAATGAAATCAACAATATAAGAAAATTGGTTAAGAGATTGAATCCACCACTAGATTTATATGATAATGTAAATCCACATATCCTTTTTATTCCAACATGCTCAATTATGTTTTTATGCAATTGTGAGAGTAAATCTCTGTTTTCCTTACGTGTTGGCCAATTTAGCAACCGCTCAAATCAACTCCTAATCACCGATTAGTCATAAAGCAACCGCTTTACAACTATCCAACAATTGCATTAAGATTTAGAAAACCAATTACACTAAGGTCTAATCACACACCGGGATTAAATTACTTAGAACATATATTTCTCTAGATCTAATACCGCAACCGCGCATAATAAACCCAGATCTACCTCTTTTATAACTGGCCAATAGCACAAAGATAATTATACCCACATGAACATCATACATCCCACTAGATCTACTACCGCAACCGCGCATAATAAACCTAGATCTACTACTTTGAAAGTAGGAACAAGTACAAAAACCTTCATACCAACAATAGATTCAGAAATATATGAATAAAAACATAACTGTGTTGAAATAATCAAATATGCAAAGTTTACAACATTAATACTAGCGGTTTCATCACCCCCTTAACCAAGGGAGGTTTAGTTACACATAGCTAGAAAGAAATCACAAGAAAAACTGAGAGAAAATGAAGGAGAGTTCCCCCCTTCCTATGATAACCATGTTGGGAATTTGCGGATCAAAGTCTCGCAGCGGAATAACAGAATTCCCTCACAGGATCCATGCGAAAAATCCATAATCCGAGGTTTTTTAAAATTTTACCTCTTGAAGCGTGACAGACACAAGCGAGGTGAATCACCAACACCGTAATAGCGACGATGTTTCTGCGGTATCCACACGAATGTACTTGCAAAAGGAGTCACGCCTCGTTTCGTAGTGCTAGCCGCGAAGAGAGGAGAAGAAGACCTCACTATCTCTCACTCACTTTCTGTAGGTGCGGCTAGGGTTGTGATGTAACCTAGTAGCAGCCCCCTTAGCAAGTACTATTTATAATAGTGGCTGCCTTAAGTGAGTGTGTGCGTAGCAAGGTAAGTGGTGCAACCCTAAACCCATCTCGTGAGTTAGGCCCACAATTGAATCCGAGTCCAACTTGGATTCCGATTACTCCAATTTAGTCTGTTTCTAAGTGTGTGACCTGCAGGTTCTCATGACGTTGGTAGTAATATTAAAATCTCATTTTAATATTACAAACAAGTGAGCTAGATCTATCTAGCAACACATCACTGCTACCCAAGTAATGAGAATGTCGGTGATTTGACATAACCTATCCGTGACCAATGTTTCCGTGTAGTTTAGTCCCTTTGTCCGGATATCCAAATTGAACACAAGGCATGGAACGTGTCACCCTTGTTTAGTTCAATCTTCGCTTTCGATTCCCGAGTAGACATAGTAATGACAAATGAGATCAATATCTCATATTGACTCATTTGAGCATGGCCATGCATTTCATAGTCTCACTCAATCGGGGGCCCGAA